>NW_010585116.1:711952-745581 GCF_000705375.1 Tinamus guttatus
CCTGCCAGCCTCGCACTTCCAGCATCTCCTCGCCTGGCAGCCTCGCACTTCCAGCATCTCCTCGCCTGGCTGCTGCAGAGAGCTGCAAGGCTGGGAAGGTCCCACTGCTCTCAAGCATGCCCTTAACACCCTAAACACATGGTCATGTTGCAGGAACGTCACTCCTTTCCTGACTTCCACCAATATACGCTGAGGAGGAAATTTTGCTCCAAGAGAAGGATTTTTTCTTTCATTATGACTTAATTATTCAGTGAAGCATTTTTATTGACCAGGCCAAGTATGCACGAAAGAAAAGGACGGCTCATTCTGATTGAATAAAAATTATTAACAAATACTTATTGACTGCTAATAGGCCCTTCCAAAGTTAAAATACTTTCTTAAGCAAATAATTCAATCCAAGAGATCAGGAATTGGACAGGAAACGCTTAATGCTGAGGACAACTGGCTTCAACTTGCCAATGGATTGCCAACAGCAATCTCAAGTTATAACTGCCATCAGCTACAGCTGTTTGGTTAAATGCACTGGGGCTCAGTTCACCATAGAATCACAGAATGCTTAAGGTTGGAAGGGACCTCTAGGGATCATCTAGTCCAACCCCCCTGCACATGCAGGGTCACCTAGAGCACGTGGCACAGGACTGCGGCCAAGCAGCTGGCATGAACTAGTGTTCAGACCACCCCTGGTAGCAAGAAACCATGAGATACCTCACCTAGACACAAGGACCAGGGAAGAGGGAGACCACAGGGTTGTCCACCTGAAAACATCCTTCTCTACCCAAATTCACATTTCTCATCCGAGCTAAAACCTTCACCTGCCCTGGCAAACAACCATTTACATCCTAGATCTGAATCCTAAATTTAACACTGTCCACGCAGACCTAGTCCAGGTGAAGATCTGTGCTTTTCAGTTTAGCTAACGTAACTGGGGAAGCTGTCTGAGCCAGATCAAAAACATAAAGCAAACTAAAATAGCATTCTTATGTCAGAATGAAAGTCTAAATACAAGTGGCTATAAAGAGTAATGTTCCCTTACACTTAAGATCTGTATGTCCTCAGATGTAGGCAGCCCATTTGAAGATGCACTGGTAGGGTTGTGTGAGGAAGACAAAGGATTAGTTTGCCAGGGTTGTTATTTTTCCTTTTTTTGAGAATTTAAGTGAAATTGGTTAAATTTTTTTCTCTCCCCAAGAAGGGACAAAGCCACATTCCTCTGCAGATCCCAAAAATGCTTCTCACGGAGACTGCAACACTCAAACCTCTGGTGCCAGTAGCGGATCTCAGTCTGATTACCCAATTTAAGCGTGGATGACGAGCAAAAGCAGTCAAGGTCCTGGGCCGCAGGGAAGTTACTGCCCTTCCTCTGAAACACAGGCACTGACCTTGTCCGTCCCTACCCGCCCCTGCTGATGCCAAACAAAACGAGCTCACAGCTAAACCAACCTCATGGGTTAAGTTCTGGTGCTTGCTTTGGCCAAAGAGAAAAACCCAGGCTTATGCAGTTACCTCCTCACGCACCAACTTCTCGCTCTGGGCTAGGAAAGCCATAACACACACTAAGCCCATGGCTTCTGGCTGCCAACCCCTACTATTACTATGTACAGTATCACATTGCTATAGCCATGAGATACAGCTAATATGCGCTGCCAAACACCTTTTTCCGGTATCAGATATGAGCAAGTATTTCAAGAAGCCAGTTCAAGGTAGCCTTGTTTTCCTCTCGTGTTCATTGTTAATGTGTCCCCTGCAGAGATGGGGCATCCCACTGCTTTTGTGCTTCTTGAAGAGCACAACGCCTTGGCAGTTGTTCCCCTCCACATCCAGATCCACATCACACCATTCTTACAAAGCAAGTCGGTCTCCAAACCTTAAATCCTATCCATAGATTACATCCTATCCGTGCCCACGTTTTGCTTGTCTGTCCTTTGATTATGCTTTCGTAGGAAGGAAGCAGTGATAAACAAATTACTGCACCACAGCCTGTGAGCCCTGGCAGGCCATTTCAGAGCTACTGACGAAACCCAGTCTATCCACGGCGGCTCGTACAAGCTCTCCCTCTGATCGGGGCGCAGAGGATTCGTTCAATAGCTCCCCATGGAAAAACACCTAGTGGGTGTGCTTGGTTTCCAGACACAAAGGTTTGGCGTGGGGAGATTTTCTCTACCTCCAGCCCTCTATTCCCCGCCTTTCTTTTGGTTTTAGGTAGGGCTCTCAATAGGATTATTTCCAACCCACTTCAGAGCACCAGGCAGAAGCCCCAGTGCCAGGGAGCTCACAGCAGCCCATAACCTACCCGAGGGTCAGGCTGGCTTCGTGTAGCTGGGCTTTTCACACGTGAGCCAGCACACACACAAAACCAGCATGTGAAATTGCCAGGAAACACAGTATCTTCCAATATTTTGGAAGTTACAGCTTCAGTGCTCTGCACAGACATTTGTCAAAGTAAAGGTGCCTTTTGCAAGCAAAGTCACTTCGGTCATGAGTTAAAACCTCTTCAAAAGAGCTCTCCAAGCCTCACTGGCCTCTTCTCATGGTATTTTTTGTAAGAATGGAAGAACTATCTAAAAAAGTTGATCAATATGTCTTTAAGGCTTCCAATGGCATGTGCCTGCTGTCTGTTGCAGACATGCGTGTATCACGTCAGTGCTAAAAGCACTGAGCACGTAAGAGGGAGTTTTCTAAACTGCAATGTTAAAAAGCAGATTTTTTGAGGGGGGAACTGGGAAATGAAGTTGTTTTTATTCCCAAAATCATCACAGTGAAAGTCTGAGACTTGAGAAGTACTCCATGTATTCTTTCTTCATTTATGAACAGTAACAGAAATTAATTCAAATTTAGGCATTCATGTCCTTACAACAAAGCTTAATCTTATAATAAAAACGCTCCTTTAAAAGGAGAAGTTACTGTCTTTAGATGTTCTATCCAAGAAACATGAACAAGGTGCATTAGCTTAATGTTTCTTAAACAAACTTGAAACAAGTGAGCAATTAACCCCAACATTTGAGTGTCTATTGCTAGGCTTTATATTTCATGTGTATAATTTATCAAGACTAACCAGTTAAAAACCCACACATGCTAAGCATAAAGACTAAAATCCTAGTTCTTTACAAAGTAAATGCCAAAATCTAAGATTATATAGCACTTTCAGAAGAGTGGCAATTACACAGGTGTTTCCACAGCATTACTTGTGGGATTCTAGACAATTTTACATAGATGGAAACTTGTTTTGGTTGCATAGTATTCTTCAAAGCAAACAGGAGAACAGACCAGCATAAGGGCCTGAAAAATTACTGTTACCCAACTAAACAGAGCACCTCAACTAAACATGGCAAGAGCCACCCTTTTCTTTTAATGCTAACAGATTTGTACACACGGTAGAATAGCAGCAGCGCGATCTCATGTTTCAAAGCGTAGAAGAACCCATGCAGTGTCAGGAATGATTTCCTTCCTGCCGGCAGCGCTGCGGGAGCAGTCAGGTGCATATTCGAAGGGCACGGATGCAATGAATAAAACGGAGTGACCACAACAGAGAACACGAGCAACTCCAATGGAAAAATCACCACGGACAAAGAAGTTGCCATCTTATTCTTTTTACGGACAACATGAAATAAAACAAGCAACTCCTAAAAAAATAGAAATAGTAATAAAGAAACCCCCCACCCCAAATTCTGAATATTCTGCATGCAGAATAAAGGCAAACTTTCCTGTGACTGAATGTTTGCATAATTGGACTAACAGTCCCTGCAGGTTTCCCTTGACATTTCTCTTGTAACATACTGGTTTCTCTTTCCTTTCTTGAGTACTTTTCAGAAATGAGAACATGTGAAGACCTGTGCTGACAGTGAGGACAGAGATGCTCTGAAGTACCACTGCAGACCATTATATTCACGGGAGCACAAGACAGAGACCCTCAGGGCTGCTGCTGCTTCACGCCGAAAGCGAGCCACACTCCCATTTCAGAAAAATGCTTTTGGTTGTTCTCTCCTCTCACATAACCCAAACCAGACCTCCGCGTTCATTACTGAAGGAAAAAGTAATTTTCTTCATGCCATGCCCAGTGCTGTAATTTCAGGATGACTTTAACGCCCACTTTGCCAAGAAATTGGAAGCTCAGTGCTCTCGTGGTCGCCTCTGCAGGTCCCCCAAGGGCGCGCGGTGCCGCTACGCACACAGCACCTGAGGAGTTTTAGCGCTTTTGCAGCTTTTCTTTGTTTCAGCAACAGCCTGGAATAAACCCAAAGTGCTCTCCTCCCTCACCACTCCCCCCTCACCCCCATAATGATCTGCTTTTAATCACAACTAACATTTAAAGCAGACATTGGAAAGGAAAGGATGCCCCTTTTTAATTGCAGGAGCTCCATAATTACCTGGTGACTCCTAACAGCCCTGTTCTCAGTGCATCTTCCTTCCTCTCTCCCTTGATAGTGTAATCTAATCTCCTGGCTCTGCTTTCATCTGGCATCCAGTGCTGCACATCCTATGCTCCTGTGTTTATAAAACAACCATCTTTTCATAGGTAATGACAGAACAAAGGCAAGAAGGAGCAACTTTGGTAATTCTGCAGCACTTACCACTTCAAAAGTAATGCTGTTGGTATAATTTGCATTTCTTGGGTGCTTTTTCAGTCATCTTTTAAAGCTAGGATTTTCTTCTCTGCGAGCCCATGACCTGCGCTCCCCCTCTTACCGGACTGTGGACATATTTACACGTTTCACAAGCTCTTGTGCAAAGCAGCCACAGTGGAAGTCAAAACTAAAAACACGGATCACAGATAAAAAAGGCTGAGATATGTCATATTTGAAAGGGCGGGGATTTTCTTCAACAATTAAATCATGTTCTCTAAATTACTAGATTACCACAAAGTCCTGGCAATTGCATGTAACTAGATAATTTTGTTTTTAAACACACGTATTACTCTCTCAGTTAAAGATCCTAAACAGGTTAAATTTCTCATGTCCCAAAAAGGAAGAAAGGTCAGGTTGCAAAAGTTTTTAAAATATTTCATTTTTTCTGGGACCAACAGTTCTGTTTCCTAAAGATACTCCCACTCCTTATTCCTCGTGTGCCTTAACTAAATCCAAACATCCACAAATTGGAACAGGATGTTCCCTGCAACATCCCACCAGCTCAAGATATAACTCTGACATGGTGAAGGACTAGGGCCCAGAAGACCTAATATTTAAACAGTTTATCACTACAAGGACTATAACTGGTAGCACAGCAATAGAAATAGGCCTGCTGTCAGCAACTAGCAGCTCGGTATAGAATGGGGCAGGAACAGCCTTGTCCACATTATAAATGGATACCTGCAGACCCAAGAGAGGACTAATCGGTGAATCCCCAGTTTAGTCACTCTTATCAGGTGTTTTTCCTCCACCAACAGCGTAATCTAATCATCATTTAAAAACTGATCTAGATAAAAGGAGAGATGGAGGCGTAGGAGACAGACAGATACTATACAGACCACCAGTCTGATCCGAACTTTGTGTTCTTTGGATGGAAAGAAACTTAACACATAGATTCTTATAAAACAGAGCCACCAAGTACCACTCTCACAGTCTACCACACCAGCACATACTCTTCAAAAGGTGCAATATGCCCTGGTTGCACTTGTATTTTTTGACTAATTACTAAAGCAGCCTGTCGTTACTGTGTGTGACACTAACCCGAACCAGCGCGGTTATTTAGGATATGACAGTACACTTTTTCTGCTCACTTCTATGTTTTTTTTCCAACGAGAAATTCCATCTTCCCCAAGTCGTAATGGCAGTGCAACCATCTGCTTGCAGAGAACTAGTGAATCAAAAAGTAGAGTAAAACCTAGGGTGCTGCAGAGTTCTAGTGCTCTGTCAATCTCTGATTGAAAACACTGTTGCAGGACAGGCAAACCACTTGAAGCCCAGGACTAAGGGTAGGGGAAGAGAGAACGTCACTGAAAGTCAAGTGTGGAAGAGGCATGTTTTGACCAATGCATTAGCATCCATCCCCTGAAAAACAGTAGTCCAGCGACCTGACAACAACAATTTATTTGACATTAGAAAAATAACTTTCTGCAGGGAACACTCTGTTTAAATGGTAAAGATGAAAGAAGGCAAAAGAACACAGAAATGAAAAGTGGGGTAAAAACTGATTATTCCCCTTCAGCGCAATATGATTTCAGAGGCCTTCATAGCGCGGATCTCTGCAGACATTCACACAGCTAACAGGAAGCTCACGAGGACAAGGCAAAAACAGCTGTGGCAAATCTCACTAACAGAACAGAAACACTTTCTGGTCATCCACCAGGAGAAAGGGTGCACGCTCTCATCGGCCACCTTAAATTCATGCTTAAAAAATTACAAAACTCAACTTACAGAATATATTTTCCGTTGACAATAATTTTTGCAAAAACTCAAGGCACTTCAAACAGAATCACTGTAATAAGACAGCAGTTATGAAGCCACTTGTCGAGCACAAAGCATAAGCTACGAGACTACGATCCGCTTTCCTTCCCGCGGGTGTTTAACCGGGCGGCTTTCACGTCGCGGGGGTCCCGGCATGGGGTCCCGGCAATCCCGCCGGCAGGGAAGGCGCCTGGCGCCCCCTCCCCACTCCGCGGGGACGTCGTTGGGACACGGAGCAGGCGCGGAGCCTCGACTCGAGGAATACACGCGGCCTCCACGCTGAATAAAGGGGGAGCGTCCTCACCGTCAGCAGCTCCAACCACTTCTCCCCCTCTCAGCCCCTTGACTAAGGGCAGGGAATAAATCAGGTGCGTTTGGGTTGCTTCTGAAGCCAGCTATTTTGCCTGCCACAAGTGTCCGCGCCACCCAGGTGCGTTTGGCACAAACAGTAGTTGGCACTTAATAGCTTTTACACCTGAGCCTTTCAGTAAAATCCTTTCATGGCAACTCCAGTTATAGCCACATGGCAAAATCATGAAAAGACACCCAAGACAACTCAAAACAAGCTGATTTAACTCTCAGGATTATAATTTGATTAATACAAGCCTACTGGTCTCTAATACCTGGTCTAGCTCATTCAAATCTAGGTTATCTTTGTGTAATCCAAGCATCACACAAAACTGGTGCAGACAGTAAATTACGTATATACAAGCAGCATTGCCAAACAATCTCTCTCTCTCTCTCTCAAAAGGTAATTGCTTAATAAAAATAACATTTGCTCATTATCCACTGCACACTGATTACTACCCCCCCCCCCAAAAAAAAAAAAAAAAAAAAAAAAAAAAAAAGCTTAGCTTTATAGCAGATCAGCTGCAAGGGTTAAAATACCTCTGTACCTATTAGTCCCTCTTAGCCTTATTTAATAATTAGGCAGAGCTGAGCCTCCATCCAGGTGAAGCTACTGACAGAGTAAGATGACAGACCATGAGAAAACAAATAGTCAGTAAAAACAGGATAAATAAATAGAGGTCTATAATCAGTCATGGCATAACCTGGCAGATGCATCTAAAATTTCAGTGTTTTACCACCTGTAGCTTTAGTTTGGTCCTAGGCAGAATGGGTTTCCACAAGATCTCCTCCACCAGAGTCAAATGGGAGAAAAGGGGGATAAAAACAAACAACAAAGCAGGTCTTCAACTCACCAATTTTCAGCGAAAGTCACCCATCCAGCAAATTATTGCTACTTCTCACAGGATATTTCACTGCCAATAATTCTTGGTATGCAGAAGGGCTAACAAACCTGCAATACTCACTATCTCTTGTAAAAACCACCAATTGTTGAGTGAATCATAGCTTTATTAATTACCCATTACCCTACTCTACAGTCTAACTGCCATAATGAGCCTTCCCATTACTGTCTCCAATGTTTCCTGCCATTTATAATAAAATTTTAGCATGGTTACTATTTCCATCTTACTTTAAGAGTGTAATGCTACGATTTTACTACAAGAGAGCAGTTATCAGTTAAAGTGCATGTTTTAAAAAAGTGTATTAAAACAGAGTTATTTTCTCAGCTTTCTAAGAAAGTACTGTAACAGCTGAATAAGGAAAGGTTATTTTAACTTCCAAAGACTATTGTTCCTTTTTTCTCCCCAAAATTGTCTGGAGCCAGACGACATAAGACTGCTGTGCCCTGGGCTAGAATGGAGTGGGGGGGATGACAGGAGGGGGGTGCCTATTTACAATTACTCCATTCCTGTTTTTAATGAATCTTTTGAATGACCACTAAGTGCTGGTTTTGTTCTTCAGAACAAGGGAGCTATTACTGGAGGACTAAAAAAAGGAAGGAAAAGGGAAAGCAAACGGAAAGCTGCCAAACTCAAAGGCGTTTCAAACATTTCAGCTGTATATCCCCGAGGTAATCTGCTCCGCAGGCACAAGACTGTCCTTACACATTTGCAGTCTCTTTTATTCCTCTCCTTTGACATGCTAAAATGAGACAGCTGAGATAAAGGGGTACAAGGCAGTGTTCGAATTGCAATAAAAAATTAACAGGCAATTGCTAAAATATGAAAAATTACTTGATTCAAATTTGGTTAACTAGAACTTGGCCACTATCTCCATTTGGCTCCTACTGCCACTTCCATGCAAACGTTTCCGAAGCCACCTGGAGAGGATGGGAAGGGTCACGTTTCTCCTGCACCACCACCTGCTTTCCCCATGCACCATGTGAGCGTGGCCCACCTCAGCCCTTCCAGACAGCTACGCTGCCAGGTTGCAAAGGAGTAGACCTTGTCCAGGCACCTGATAAGCATCTGCTTTCCTCACGCACCATGTGAGCGTGGCCCACCTCTGCCCTTCCAGACAGCTACACTGCCAGGTTGCAAAGGATTAGACCTTGTCCAGGCACCTGATAAGCAGAAAAGATATTTTAGATTTGGGGGGTTCCTCCTTGTTAATCCCGAGTGTGGTGCTGCAAGAGAGGGGTCCCAAAGCAACTAAAGCAGCAACAGAGAAGAGTTCATCTATAAACCAGCAATATTTCAAAACAAGGGGAAGAGAAGAGAGAGGGAGAAGGAAATGAAACAAGAGAAAGGAGTTTACATTTAGATTTTCTTGAAATATGGAAAAGCAACAACACAACAGGAAGAAAATACTTCTGTTCATCATAACAGTAGGATCAGAACACAGCAAAAAAAAAAAAGAGGCATAAATATGCAGCTATGGATTTGTGTCTGCTTATATGAGGAAAAGCAGTGCAAATGAAAATATTTTTAAGCAAAATTAATTAGCAGGCACATGCAGACTTCTTACACATTAGAAGTCCAATAATATGTATTATTTATCATGTTGGTTAATCACACATTTGCTGCACTTCCCCATGAAGAATTTGTCAATACTTCTGTGGCCAGCCCAGTAACAGATATTCTGCCATACAGTGTCATATAAACAATCTGCTCCGAATGAAAAATTTGCAGTCCCCATTACACAGAAACTGTCCTGTCTTCTATTTTAGCATCTAGTTTCACTCATATCTGATGGAGGGATCTTCAGCAACTTCGAACCATTATCTGTGCACTTTCCAGCCTTCAAGCTGAGCAAGTAGTGACAGACTTTTAACCACTATGTCTTGTTTGATAAGAAGTCACACTTAACATGCTGCAACTTCAGCTTTGCTGCAGTGACGACTGGAACGTCCCTTTCCATTACAACGCAAAGGCAACCAAAAATACAAGGCGGTTCATGACTCAAATCAACGGGTAAGTTACCGCGCGTTCACCATCGCGCACCAAGCAGGACGAGCCACGCGAGCCAACAGCGCCACAGCGCAGCTCACCGACCCGGTACCGCATCGAACCCGGGGCCTTGGCTTCACGAGAACCCTGCAGGCCCCGGGAAGAGGAGGTTGACTAATATCCTGCATTAGGAAGAACCGTGAATGGATATTGTCATTCTGTTGTCTTTCCCATTCCCTGCTGGGACTCCTCTTGCCTTCTTTTTCCTGATGGGCTAGCCGAAACTCTAATCATGAAAGACCAACTGCTTTATCTGAAAGTTGTTCTCCTCCCCGGACGACTCCAGTGGCAGATCCCCGACACCGGCCCCTCCGCGACACCGCGTCGCAGCGGACCACGCGGTTCCGTCTGGCGGCATCGCGCTCCGCTGTTTTTAAATCCTCTCTACACTGCTCAGGATATGTCTTAACTCTGTGTTTGTTTTTTGATTGTTGCTACACACAGAGCAGGTATTTTCACTGGCACTGAGCCATCCATAAGCGATTCCTCAAACAAATACTTTGTCCTCATGAAATCTCCCTGTAACATGCACACAGAGGAGCACAAAATGAGGTTGAAGCTGAACATCAAATTCTGTTAAATTCCCAGCACCTGACTGCACAACTTTAATATTTTTTTTCTTTTAAACCAGAGATTCTTTTTATGCAATTTTTGAAGTTTGGAAGAAAAATAATCTGCAAGGAAAGCAATAAACGCCAGTAAGTGGCACACTGCTGCCAGAACAGGAGCTCACCTTAGTCTTCATCTCAGAGCAGCAGGGACAGATTTTTTTTCTTCTGGGTTTTGCTTTGTACCTTGCATAGTAAGGTTCTGATCTATGCCTAGGGCTCCCCGTAGCCCCTCTCAATATACATAAATAGCCAATCCACAGACCAGACATTTTCCATCTGGACAAAAGGAACAATTTGTGGTGGTAGGAGGATGTTATTCCATATGTGGACCAGCCACTAGAAAGCCCTACCACAGATACATAGCTTGTGGCTTACACCAGTATTTGCTAGGCAGCAGAGAAATTATTTCTTTTAGGACTTGGCTTCTTTTTCTGGCCCCTAAGGAGGAATGTGGTCCAGTGGTTACCAGCACCACAACCAAACACAGACTTCTCTGAAAGTCTGGGTGACTTAGCGGATGCTATTTAAGAGCTCTAGCACAGTTACAATTAGACCCCTGCTTCTCCACAAGTATCTAATATGACCATGAGCAACATCTCAATCATACTATTTGCAATTTGGGTGAGCACTCCTCACTTGTCTACTGCCTGAGGTATTGCTCCATAAGGACCACAAAGCACAAGGAATTAACATCCATTCAGAAGACTACATCGCCTTTTTTATTTTTTTTTCTCCAGATATTTTGCAAAAAAGCCCTTTTCTTTATTCCAAAGGATGGCGGGGACACCTCTGACTTCTCAGCCCTTTACTCTGCCAAAGACCGAGGTCTGGCGTTGTACTTCACAGACAAAAGACACCACAGAAAATAGGAGTCTGCAGTTAACACACAGAAAGCAATATGTTATCCAGAGTACCCAAAATAAAGAGATGAAGTTTGGAGAATTCTGTGATAGACTGTTTAAATTTGCTGAGCAAATAAAATTTCTGGGGCCAAATCTAGATGAATCCTCCCAGGGAAAGCAATTCTCCTGCTTGGATCATTACCAATGCTCTAGAGATGAAGAGCCTGGAGTTTTTCAAAGACTTGATTTAATCTTGTTTAATTTTGACAAGTTATTGCCTTTTTCTATTTCTCCAGTTCTCGGAATTGGCTACGACATTGTCATGAAAACTTAAAGAACAGGTCAGCCCCAAACAAAGAACAAGCACAGAATATTTCAATTAGAGTGGTTAACATCCGACATTATTACCTTACAGGTATCTAAAGGTTTTGATACCATAGCAGTCAAAGAATAGGAAGAACTGGGGCTTTTAAGGGTTTTTTTTGTGTTGTTTCTTGGCTTGAGTCCTGTGGTTCAGGGGAGAGGTACAGCTGCGCCGGCAGAAAGTCTCCGGTCAGCGTCGGTTGCTGCTGCGCGGGGCTGGCGGAGCCGAGCTCCAAGGATTATTTATATTCCAGTGTTACCTTGCACGGAAGTTCCAAATTTGTGCATTTTTTTTAGTTTGAATTTCTGTTCAGTTTGGGGCCTGCATATAAAACACATACTACCTGCCAGCTGACAGTATTTTAGAAAACATTCTCTTGTACAGAGATTAAAGCAAAAGCAGGAAACAAGAGTATCTGAAAAGGAAGTTTCCCACTTTTTCTCCCCTCCACCCCCACCTCAGTCTATAAATGAGGATAAAGATTATTTCCAGATTAAACACAGAGTATTTTGGAGTGCCATTTACAGGACACATGAAATGCAAAGTGAAAACTGACAGCAAGACAAGAGAATGTCTTTAACAATATCCTTTTTTTATCAGAATTTTAACAAGTGATTTACAGAATTAAAGGATGCATGACAAAGAAAAAACTAACCAATAAATATATAAGGGTCCTGCTAGCACCTTAAATTTCAAGGAAAAAAAAATACAAAAACAAACCCCCCACAATACTCTTGGCTATTAGTTCTCACTTTTTCCTCTGCATTTTGCATTTGGGGATGCAAGCAGCCACTGCACATGTTCTAGAGAGCAGCTGTATGCCTTTTTACACAGCTAAAACTAATTGAAAGTAAAGAAAATGCGATCAGTGATACAGCACTGTCTCGTGTCACGCCAGACACGAGACACGTGTCACGCAGCGTTATGCTCTGCCTTTCATACCCACGCTTCTCCTCCCCTCATCACCATTTGGACAACTACAACCATCTCACTGCCTGGGCTGAGTAATGCAACTTTTCTGCCGATATAAATGCAACATTTCAAAACACAGTCATAACAGCAACACTCTCCTTCACAGAAAAAAAAAAAAGAGTATTTTCTCCAAATAGCTCTTCTTTTCCTTGACTCGCCTTCTCAGTTTCTTGCATCTTCTGACACTGCTCCATGCTCTTGACTTAGACTCCAAGTATCTGTTCAGATAGCCTATCTTTTTAGATAGGCTTCCGGATGCTGCCACATGATTACATGAAAAACAACCGGCTGCCGCCTCCCGCCAGCCAAAGCCCCTCCTCGTGTCCCCTCAGCAAAGGGCTGGCAGGGAGGGAAGGGGAAGGAGGGCATCAGCTGCTATTGTGACAAGCAGCTTTTCCACATTTTGATGGGGAAATTAAAACGCGTCACGGGGCCCCTCTTTATGACACGAGTTTGCTCAGAAGCTCATGCTCGGAAAAAGCCGACACCAGCCCTGCTCAGCAGGAGGCCACTACCTGCACGCTTTTCCAGCGGCCTTGCATGTATTTTGCCCTTCTTTGAGAGAGGGAACACGCAGGGACTGTGCCCTGGCACCCCCAATCTCGGCCTTACAATCAGCGCAGCTCAGGCCAGTGAGGGTCCGCAGGAAGCCCATCCGCCGCCGGTGTGCAGCATTCTGCAGCTGGTCAGTGCGGCACAATTCACAGCACATCTTGAGCCAAAACCTGCCCATCTTCACCCTTTCCCTAGACTGAGCAATGCCATGGCAGAAGGCTGGAGGTCGTGCGGACCTTCTTGTGCCCCAGTACTTGCTAAAGGGGCCGCGGGTGTTGCGGGGCTCAGGAGGCAGCCTGGCCTGGCCCACGCGCCTCTCCTGTGGCGGGCGGGTGCTGCGAGCAGCCACAGGGTAACGCCGCGCTCTGGTCAACAGCCCCCCTTGCCATTCTCCGGCACTCTGCTTGCAGACCCAAAGTCAGGAAATACCCGGAAATTCCCTGAAGCGGGAGGGCTCCCTAGGGCAGCCCGATTCCCCCGCGCGGCTGCACGCCGCTCGTGCCCCTGCGAGGGCGCAAGCCGTGTGTGTCAGCAGTTCCCAGGGGCACGTGTGGCTTGGAAAGCCACGTGCAAAATTATTCTTTCAGACGCCTCAGCAAAGAGGTACATTCTGTAAATTCTAATAAATACATAAATACTAAATACTAAGTGTAGATTTTATCAGAGGGCTTCTAGCCCCCAAATTGAGGCTAAATAATTTTAATTAATTTCAAGGTTAATATACAAACAAGTCCCTACTGCCTTTATCTATAATCTCCCTCTTCTTCTCTAGAGGCTTAAAATAAATTTCAGAAATAACCAGATGGTCAGTAAGCATTAGAAAATGGCTTTTGATAACAAAACCTAATTAGTTCTGACTGATCTCCATTGTGTATTATCAGCTTTGGCCATCGCAAGCACTCGGTAGCTCCACTGCTGCTCCAGACAAGACCTGGATGCAGAGTTTGGGGAAAACCATCACTCCCCGTCTGCCCCGGCACTGCCACCCTCCTCCTGTGCCCCCCGTCTTGCTTTTCTGCAAGTGACTTTAACTTGTCCTAAAAGAAATGAATACTTGCATTAATAGCACCAATTTATTTGGAAGCTGTTAGATGCTGCTGCTTTTCTACGTGAGAATATTCCAGGCTTAGTGGCAAAACACCACATTCGCCAAGACGACGATTTTCCCTCTACAGGTTTTAGAACCAAATCAAGCTGGAAAAATCAGAAGTAAACGAACCAAACAAATGCACAGTTGTCACTGAAAAGCTTATACTCTTTAAGGGCTTTAGGGGTATCGTGTATGCAACACAAAGAGATTTCCTTCCTTCGCGGCGTTCCAGCACATGACTCCTCCGTGCCTGCTCCCAGGCAAGCGCCTACTCGCCCGGCACGTCAGGGAGGTATTTACAGCGAGGCAGCTCCGCAGAGGCCTGCGCTGCTGCGCACACAGAACAGGAAGCCAGCAACACCACCAGTACATGGTAAATATACGGAACCAGGCTCCTTGCTTAACGAGTAGTGTTAACCCCTGTGGGGGAAAGGGAGATCCAAAGCGTAAACTGAAAGTACTGACTCATGATAAAACCTTTGAGCATTTCCCACAAAGATTTTTGTTTCATTGGCTTATTTATTTATTTATTCCTCCCTTCCTAATAAGACCATGCACCAGAAGCCAGAACTTGCACTAGAGGAATGAGAGCTCATCTCCTAAATGAAAGAGGTAAGGGCTGAAGTTCAGTGACATGTTGTCATCAGGGAAAGAAAAAAAAAATCAGCATATATAATAATAGTAAAGCAAACACTTGATAATACCCTGCACTCTGCAACTCCTTTCAGTTTTCATGCTTTCTGTAGTTAAGCCTTACAACAATCGCGCCAGATGGGAGGCACGTCTTTCGGAAACTCTCCATCAGCTATTCAAATACAGCTGTATTGGTGCACAAAGGAAGAAGTGTCCCAGCTATTTAGAACAGGATGCAAATAAAAATGCCATATATTGAATAATCCTCAAGTACTTAATGGTATTCTATAAAAGAGTATGATTAAAATAAAAGTTAAAAAACAAATATAAATATCTTTTTATAAGCATTAACCAATTCACTGTGAATTAGAGGCATATGTTTTTTATTAAAAAATAAAATAAATAAATAAAGCAGCTTATCCCATAGTGAGACACACACTCCAGGCATAGAAGTTAAGCTCTTTCCTCACACATATTGAATACACTTAGATAGGTAGATGTCTAGAATAGAAGCAAGATAACCCAGCCACCAGTTTGTTCTTTTCAAAGCACCCACAGCTGCAGCCAAATAAAATTCAAGAAGTTCCTAATTATAAAGACCTGAAACACAAAACACATGAAAATCCCAGATGGACAAAAATCCTTTTGTAAAGTCTGACAAACCATTATCTACTTACGAATGTGTAAGAGCATCACTTCTGGCTCAACTCAGTCTCTTCCTGCACCATCTCTTGCATGCATAGTAATTTGAAATGTTCAGGCAGGCTCACGGAGTGAACTTTGGTTTGACTGCCATCTGCTGATCCGGGTTTTGGGAAGCAGAAGAGTCATTGTAATACATGCACACAAAGCTTTCAAAGTTTTAGTGCTCTTTTAGTTCTTGGCAAGAAATAAATTACTGAATTTGAGCTAACAGATACTAAACATGGGTATTTGCTAAAAAAAAAAAAAAAATTAAACCAAATGAACCTATATCTATAAACCTTCCAATATTTTCCAGATAAACAACAAACACAAGAAACATTCTAATTTTGTGAGCATGAATAATATGGCTAGTGAAACAAATGTATATGACGCACAGAACCACTTATATTAGGGACAAATACAGAAATATGTACAACAGCTACTCTCTGAAGGAAAGAGAAACATAACCAAAGCCATCACTAAGAAAGCAGAAAAATACAAAATGGTATTAGACAACCTTTATATTCCTTTGCATGGAAGAGCATCACAACAACTGATTGGCACATAATAATACTTGGCATATAGAGAGTGTTTGTTCCATTGCATGGAAAAAAAAGAAAAAAAAAAAAAAGGAAGGATGGTCTTCCAGGACCATCACATTTTGCTAGTTGTTTTCCTTCAAGATAGCATATACTTTGAAGGGCTAACTGGGTAGCTTTAGCTTGTGCAAGAGCCTGCAGCAGCAGACTAAACCTGCATCCATCTTTGGGCATTAGAATCAGCTGGCTTGGAAAATGCCCATTTAATTTTCACTTTCTCCCTTGACTTTGTTGAGGCAGGTCTGCTATTATCTCCCACTTCTCATTTTGTTCCTTCAACAAAGCTGTATTTCTTTCCTTCCTTTATTATGTAGGAAAAGTAGAAAAATCAAGTGATTACCTTTATCCCAGTAGGCCGTGTTAAAACCCAAAGGACTCAGAAATACCAAACCAATCACTATTTCAGCACAGATTTGTATTAATGTTGCGTTTTGGCACATCAGATACTAACCTGAGTGACTTTTGTTCTAGCTCCTACAATTCCAGTTCTGCAAACATTCAAACACATCCTTAGCTTTAAAGTAAAGTATGTGCAAAAATGATGGCAAGGTTGAGAACAAACGCAATCTTTGGCTTATGGGAAAAGAAAAACTTTACGAAGGCTTGAGCGTGAACTGAAGGAGTTCCAACAAACCAATGCAGGTTCCACGTTTGTATTTTTTGTATTAGGTAATTTTATGAGAATAAGATCTTCCTGAATAAAAAGTAAACCCATGGAAATCTGACCACATACTTCCCCCCACAGAAGAAAAAGAATAATGAGATTAGATTTTTCTATGAACCCAGAACTTCAGCTGCATGCCAGGTACATAAATTCTACTGATTCAGAATGAAACCGCAACTTCTATTCTCTTAGAATAATAAAAATATCATAATTTAAAATGTTTTCAGTGTTTCAGAAGGTTAATGGTTCCAATCATATTTTTGCTTTTCCAAGGACTTACATTATTTGTGTTCTCATTCTGTTGCACCATCAATAGCAGATCTTGTTAAAGTACAAGTTTTCCATTTGTTATGGAAATGTGTCTGGTTAAAGAATTTCTTTATTTGTGATGTGGCATCTTATGTGAAACATACTGTTTTTGCATTCAAAACACAGGCAGAACAGATTCCTGGTCTCCACAAAACCTGCAAAGGACCTAGTGCAAAACCAGCAAATGTTCTAGGACCTTCAGGTTACCCTGGATTTCTTCCCTTTTCATGAATTAGTCTGTAGAAATGAAAGTAACACAAAGGGATCAGACCTGGAAATACAAGGTTCCACCTTCAGCCATAGTTTTGGTATCTCTTTGGATGCTGGTATTACACAGTCATAGAAGAGGGAAGAATTTTGTCCTCTGTGAGTGTTTATCAGCAGGTTTCTTGAGCAGGGAAGGAATAGTTCCTAATGATGCAACTATAGAGTCTACAGCAACTACAGCCGTTTTAGTTTATTTGCACCAACACTGCAATCAGTCTGTGTAGGCTGCAGAATACAGAGGTCTGCAGTGAGCAGGTGGCATGTTTATAGAGCCACTAATGCGGCGATAACAGCAGGGAGGAGCACAAGGTACTCGAGTTCACACTTTGCACTGCTTTATCCCTTGACAAGACTCTCCTTAGGAGAGCCAAGGAAGAGTTCAAGCAATCTTACAAAATACCTCACTACTGACACGGCAAGTTCAGAGAGTAACGTGCAACAAGAAGCAAGAAAAAACAAGCTAGTTTCTCAACAAGAAAGAAATGTGGGTTTTAGCATACTCTACTGCTAGTGAATCTAAGACAATTTTCATTTATGAAATCAGCTGTTTATCTTAATTTCTGTTGCATGGAACTAAGTCATTATTTACAAGTAAAACCCTGAATGAAGCTGAGGTTTCCCAGTGAACTCCAGCTCCCCTGGAGACTGGATTGCCCGTAAGGACAGGCAGGGACACTCAGAGAGGGCAAAAAATGGGAAGCAATGGAGAAAACTAGGACGAAACCAGAGGGTTACATTTCCTCACACCCACTCAAAGGGCATTATTAGTGCATGAAGACAACACAGAAGCTCAGATATCAGATGAAATCTTAATCACTAAAACAGGTTTTTAAAGACTTTAACACTCTTTTAAATTAAACGTGTGAAAGAACAGTGTTCCATTAAAAAAAAAAAGGGTAAGCTAGCGCTGAGTACTTGCATTCCTTAATAAAACTAATAAATGGCCATTTTATAAGCACAGTAACATGTTCCAAGGTGTGTGCTTGCCAATTACACACACCTCATATGCTGACTGATGAACACACACACCCTGGCGCGTGTTCTTGCTTACATATCTCACGTGCCTCCCTGTTAAGTAATGGAAATAACCTTTCCTTGCAAACTGGCTAAAGCTGCCTCTTCTTGCTTGATGACTTCTGCAGAAAATATTCACTGCTACGAAAAACAACTTCTGACACAGAGTGAAGCTGTTGGCAATCTTACGCGCACCCTCCTTCTGCAAGAGCCAGCTCTGTGATAATCTCCATTTTCTACCACTCTTAGGCATGCATTTTCCTTCAGACTGGAGTGGCATTTAGAATTTCTCTACATGCACTGCTGCCTACTTGGTCCTTTCTCCATACCGGCTAACTACCCTCAACAATTGCCTGTTGCACTGATTCATTTTTATAAAGATGGGCACAATCCCTCATGTCCTCAACACACCGACAAGATACCCTGTAGTATGGGAGATGTTCCATAAACCCAGAAGTGAAAACACAAGCACAGCACATTTCACATTGCTCCCTCAAAATATTCAGTTACAATTTAAGGAAATATCCACAAGTTAAATGTTCTTAAAATCATCTCTTGCCTGTTCCTCTCCAACCAAAACAAATCCAAGCTTTCCGTTTTCAGTTTTGCTAACATCCTGCAATTCAGTATATACTAATGTTAGAATCAGAGTGAACAAGCTATGCAATTACATCCAGACTTTTTTTTTCCTCTCATCAGCTAAAGGCAAGAGAATGTTCCTGCACTAAGAGCGTGAAAGCTTTAAGCTCTGTTTATAACAGCGACTTCTTTAACAGACATTTCTCTCTGAAGACATCAGAGGATGGCTCTGCTGGAAGAGCAGCAGCACAGGAAGTAGCCAAAAATCAATTGCTTCCATCTGTCAAATAGGATAGCAGCATCTGCAGAAAAACACACAATTATCATCATCTTTTCCTAGGGACACATCAGACACATTTCATCCTCCTCATCTCAATTCCTCCCTCCTACCATTTTGCACAGGCCCACCTTGTTCACCTACTGCAGTGATTCAGAGGTAGATTTGTTTTTCCTAAAAAAAAAGATTATACAGCTTCATAGCAAGATACAGCAGTGCGCATGGGGGAAAGGTAAAGTTTCAGCTCAAACATCAGCTGTTTTGAGAAGCAGGTGCTTTGCTCCAGAAACACAGCATGGGCAAGTAAGGAATGGACAAGAGCAGGCTTGAGTTGGGCTGAAGAGCATCATTCTTGCTCGTCTCCTGAGAGAACGATGCTCTGCTGGGTCTCCACCTCTCTTTCCTCGTCTGAGGAGAAGTCAGGTGGCACTGAAACAAATTTTGTCATCTATACTCTATATAAGAAATAATAAAATGGAGGTGGGAAAAACAAAAAAGGAGGAGCACAGGGATGGGAAGGTGTTGCTATACAGGCACAGGTGTTGACTTGAGACTAGAGGGGAAATATGCCAGCAGCAGCATAACTTTAATGTATACAAAGAATTGCTTAAACAATCTTAATTTTGTCAAAATTATAAACTTGGAGTTTTAATGAAAAGCTGGAACACACAGCCCATCTGAGGTAACGGCTAGTAAAAGCTCAATAAATCTACTTTAGGTTTAAAAGCACGAGGAATGCAAAGCAAGAGTTATCAGCGGCGCAGGATCGCCGGAACAAAGAAGCAGTTTCCAAACCAACCAGTTTCAACACATGACAGGGAAGACAGCATATTCTGGCCCAAGAAACACAGGCAATAATAGCAATTCACGAAGATGCTCTGAACGGCAAACAGAATATTGTTATAAAGTCAGCACAAAGTACAATTAAGGGAAGGCCTTCTCTTTTCCTTTTTATTCTTCTTTAAATAGCTGGTATGGACATGTTTCTCTATAATATAAAACTTAATTCACTGTGGAGGAATACACTTCCATTTAAAACAAAGGAAAAAGTAACTACACCCAGGTTAGCCAAATTCCTCGCCTAAATAAGAACATGCCCCAAATAACCCACAAAAGGAGCAGTCACTTTGGATCCTCAAAAGAACTGCCGACGGGAGGCCTATCAACCGTTGTCTGCCACCACTGAATCAAAACACTCATTTGACTTTCAGACTCTTTTCTCTCAATCAGCTTCAAAGACCTATTAGTCTATGGGTTTGCCTAGGTTATTCCCAAAATTTAGAAAGTAGTTGTGAATTTCTGCCAACTCTTATAGTTGTATATACATCAAATCAGAGTTTCAAAGACGCTTTTATTATTAAACTACATTGACATATGCAGCCCTGAGGTACTCTAGTGACCTAAATAGTCACTGACCACGTTTGCACTGTTTGTAAGAGATGTTAATGTCTCATCCAGACATGAATAGAGCCAGAGCTTTGTGGTCCTGCACGTATGCATAACAATCCTTCCATATACTTTATGAAAATGCTATATTATGAATCAATGACCCTTACACTGTTCTTTTTTCTCTTATTATACAGTATTATGGTACTGCCTTCATTTACTTTGATGTCCAGATTTTTGTTATAACTAGGGTCTCAAAGAAAGAACCTGCTTTTCCTGATCAAATCCATTCACTTCCTTTGTTATGTATTAGAGAGATGCACATGAGTGGTATTTCTGCTCATCCCTCAGCAGCTGGTATGTTGTGTGTGAGGCAACCAGCTTTCATCAGCAATGGAGCAAACAAAAACTAAAACTGGAGCTCCCTCAATGTGAAAAAACAGCTAGTGGAAACTCAGCCTATGAAGTCCTATTTTTTTCTTCTTCTCAAAGATTTTACAGACAAGAAGGATGTTATCATTAGTCCGTTCGGTTGATTAGTTGCCTCCAAAACCCATGGAGTAACTTGAGCAAAAAATGATATCCTGATTGAGGAGCAAGTGCGTATTGGCTAATCCCTAAATTCAACAGCTCTTTAAAGTCCTTTACTGATGCAGAAAGCTTGATCACATTCTACCGTGCTCACTATAAGCTCTGAAGTTCAGAGGTTTCCGAAACCTACACCTGCAAGAGAGACCCCCTTGAAGGGTGTTTCCAAATGCTGCCACTGTCACCAGCCTCCTCTTGCTGCCCTCTCACAGCGCACTCCCCGCCTTCGGGCCAGTATGATCAATACTAAACCTGCGTGTGCACAATGCTTCTTATTGCACCTTGACTCCCATTTCTGCTGCAAACTGCTTCCTTTCTGTTAGGGGTGAGATAAGTGGCAGCACTTATTATACAAGTCACTCAACATCTTACACTGTTAGACTATGCATTTAGTAGCTTATGCTATTCCGAGCTTTGACCTTTCTGTCCTTTCAAGCTGGCTGGCTGCCTTGAACTGAATTGTTTCTCAACATTCCAGTCAAAACATTTCAGCTGTAGCATAAGGCTGAGCCTAGAAGAAATATGTTGTTTTGTTTTCAAATTTTAAAAATTGATAAAAATAAAGTGCCTTCACCTTTGGGGGAAAGGATGTAAGATCCGACCCGTCCCTCAATTTGATAACATCTAGCAAGGTTTTGTGGCAGTTAGCAGAGATATTTTCCTGATTTTTATTCAAAGACTTATCTAACCAATGCTGCAGGGGTCTGCAGGTGATGCTGGATCCAGGCTCTCAAAACAACAGCATCAAAGTGATCTCTTCCTCTCAATACAGTAACCCAAACTTAGCCAAACAGGAGGAGGAATCATGGGGAATCCTGGTGGGGAGACAGCCGAGAAGGAGATAAAACCTTGGGGAGAAGATTTGGACAATTAAGAACAGGAACTATGAAGTTTAGGAGAAAGTGTTTGTGTAGCACAAAATACACGAGTGCAGGGAAAAAAGATTAGCAATAGCTGGGAAAAAATAGGAGTTAGGATTAAATTGAGATTAGAAGAAGAATTTGCTCAGGGCAATATACTCAGGATAGATAAAATATATATCAGTGGAATATTGCATAAAGAGGAGAACTGAACAATTCTCCTCTTTATGGTGAGAGCAAGGTGAGAGTATACAGAAGGACTTCTGCTAATGCAAAGTGGGAAGAAACGTAACTATTTTACAAGTGACCTAGCCATTCCTACATTTTCAGAAATATCTTTGATAATGGGAAAAAAGTCCCATAGCGTTGCCAGTTTACCAGTCATCTGAAACAACTAAGTTTTCTATGGTGAATCCAAAGGTTTCTATTCTGCTGAAAATCACAAAGATATCAGTATGATACTACATGATGGAATCTGTATTTTAAAAGTGACCAGAAATAACAGCTCCCCCAAAATCTAGTAATTGTGCAACCGATTTTTAATACTGTAAATCAAAGCTAAGGAAAAGCTAAGGCAAAGTAAGGAAATGTGAGTATTAACATAATTAAATTAGATGTGATCATAATGACTTGTAAAAATAATTTTAATTAATGCAATTTAATTAAGCATGCACAATGAATACCAACCATTTTAATTAAGGTAATTAAAAATGGCACTATGATGCTTATGCACAAAAAATGACTGAAGTTTGTACACGCAATCTTACCTATGGCAGTTCTTAACTCAGCAGCGCACACATTCTTTGTAATGCTATTTTAATATACTATACACAACATATTACACACATGCCATGCAGTTTGCATCCACAGAAAGGAAGGCTGGGCAGGAGAGTGCAAACAAAGCCCTCAAAGCGCCATGGCTAGAGCCCAAATACCGTAACTGCAGCCGTTCCTCCGAGTTCACTGCCCTATACTAACATCCTTTTCAAATCATTCCCATAATACTTAAAAATCAAGCCTTCTCAGAAGACTTTTTCTTGCTGCTTTCGCTAACCTGATTAAGCTTACCAAATGCAGAAGTGCCCATGCCACCCAAGGCCCTGGCAGTGGAACGTGCCTTGCTGTGATGTGCCTTATCTGCCCTGGAGCTCAGCGTCCCCAGTGAGAGCTCCCGGGGACGCTCCCACAGCATCCCGAGCCCTGCATGTGTCTCTGGGGATCTGCTCAGCCACCCAACCACCAGTCTCCTCCAGATCACCCAGATTTGGAGACAAAGCGGGAAGAGTAAAGTGAAAGGATCTGGAGGGAAGAGGTTATCATCACATGGCTTGTTCTCAAGTAAGTCCAGGAGAAAGTTAGTACCTGTACATTTATAAACACATGCAAGCTGTAGTGGTTAAGACTTGGCATAAGGGTGCATGGAACTTGTTCATAAAATGAGTATAGTTTCTCCAGACCAACTTGTTTGCTGGCTGCTAACTCCACATGAAAAATCGAGTTGACCTAACCCAGCATTTATGATTTTATACTCAGTCTCCATGTACTTCTCAAACACACTTCATTTCCAGAGGCATGACTGATTCTCATTCCCAAATGCATGTGCCCTCAGAAATATGGTGTCATTTCCATGTAACTGCTGATGAAAAAAAAAAAGAAAAAAAAAAAAGATATCTTGGTTAAACACTCCTTGAACTGAGGGCTGTTATTTATACAGAAGTGAATCCAACAGTCTTCAGAATTTCCCACTTTGTTAACAATTAGGAGGCTTTCTATCACACTGCTCCTCATGTAGGCTTTGTGAGACTAGGGGGTACAAAAAAGAACAAACTTTGGCCTTTGGTCATTACATCCCATCTCTGTATTTTTACAGATTAAACAAACGTACTTTGATACCTTCAAATTACTTTTCTGGCATGTGTTATGCAGGGGTTTATGAAAGTATAAGCGATGCTAAAATATATGACTGAGTCAATGTAAGGAATGCTTTCTGTTATAAAGAATAAGAGCATGTATATTTACTTTTCTATTTAAAGTAAAACTATTCTGTTTTACATACACTGTTTGGATGTATGTTTTCCACAGACAAAATAAAGTCATTTTATCCTGGTTCTATAGTATATCTGTTAAAAAAGAAAATATGCAGCCTGGCAAGTTTTCCCTCCAACCCTTCTTTTTAGGCAAGTAATAAATCTTGAGTGAAAAAGTCACTGTGCTCTTCAGCTGTCACCACTAAGATTTTTTTTTTTTTTTAAACCATAGCAGCCTTAAGGCTGATTTACTACTCAGCCCTCACACTCTGACAATCGAATAGTTGGAAAAAAATCACTTTTGCACACCTGGAAATATTTTATTTGCTGTACTCATGAGAAACCCAAGTTTTCATCAGGGAGGAAAAAATTAAAGACAGTAGAGATGGCAAGAGAGACACTAAGGTGAATCTTAAAACCCAGATCTTGCCTTAATGAAAAGCCTCATACACAAACACCCAACTACGCCATATTTGGGGTAGTTCTTAGGGATTACAGGTTCACTGGGCAATCCAGCTTACATCATCAGGTGAGAGGTCTTAGCCAGTAGACAGCCGCGCTTGTCACCTATATCTTATTCAGTTGTTTGAGTCTGGCAGCTGAAAAGAATTTATGACAACTTTAAAATTACTTCACTTTTTTTTTTTTTGAACAAACTTTGTAGGCTCTTCATCACCTTATAATGTATACATCCAGTATTAATAATGGCAAAATTAGATCTGTGGGTAACAGCTACTTTCAAGAACATCTCTTTGCTCTCCTAATCAAAGTTGCAAGTTTAATGAGATTAAGAGTAAAACCCAAACACATACCAGAGAGAACCAGTTGATGGGAAAAGAAAATGTGAGAATGCCAAGACTGTGAAACAATTTTAAAATATCAGATCCTCTTTTCAATGGCATGTAGTTTGATATCGCTTTTCCCTAAAGCTTCATTTTCTGAAAATTTATTATATGCTCCAGAAAATTCTTGTCTTCAAAAGAGATTGCACTTCTGTTATTTCAAAGACCTGTGCTTGCACCTGGGCAAAATGATGTAAGCACTCGAGGTGCTGGCTGACTAAAAAGGAGACCCACAAAATCTCTCTCTCTTTCTCTTTTTAATCCCAAGGCTTTAGAAGAATATGGGGAGTGCCCTTCAACAAGCAGAGAGGCATTTCAGCATTTGAAGGAGAAGAATTAGTGTGGAGGGGCATGGCTAGTGCATTTACATGCTTTGATTTCTGGTCTGAAATGCCTTCCCACCTGTTCTAGTCTAGTGATGACTACAAGGCCCATCTACTGACTGACTTCAGTAATGGGATATCAAGTGAACTAATGAGTTTAGCAAATCACCTCTAACAGTCCTCAGGTTGGACTTGTTCATCTCCAGTAACCGAGCAGTTAAAAAAAAAAACATATATAACGATTTCATTCTAACTGCTGTTTACTTTGCATTAGTGTATTCAACTATCATGAAATATTTTACCAAATATTAAATGTCCCAATATTGTCTCCTCCTAAATGCATCCACTGTGGTGCCACTTACCTTTCAAATCTGGAAAAAATCTGTACATCTGTTCAGAACAGCTGTGACCCTCTTTCAGCTTTAGCAGCTAACATTTCTATGAGGGGGTTTCCCACCTGAGCACTAGTTCCCCTTCATGATCCTGTACTCCATCCTACCAGTCTTGCGCTACCTAAAGCTGCACTGACTGCCAGGATGGTCTGTAGAGAGGCTGGAGCTGGACATTTCTCAGAGGTGCGGGGCAGAAGGACAAGAGGCATAAGTGACAGCAGGCTATGAGCTAGCAGGAAGGAATTCCCTGCAATGAGGGAGATGAGGCACCAGAGCAGGCTACCCAGAGAGCCTGTGAAATCTGCCTCCTTTGAGAAACTCAAAACTCACCTAGAAAGGCCCCGACCAACCTGGTCTAACGCTGAAGATGGCTCTGCTTGAGCAGCAGGTTGGACAAGACGATGCCCAAAGCTCCTTCCAACCTAAGTTACTCTGTGATCTTCCATCAAGCTACGCTTTGGTGGTGGAGGGAAACGGCATACAACGCTGTTGGATTTTGTGGCTTGTACACCAATAGCCTTTAACTGCACTTGGGACAACTGAAAGCCTTCCAAGTCAAAGCTGTAACACAGGAAGACCCTTTAATAAAATGTGTGTGACCAAAATGTAAATCACAAATATATAAATAGAAGAATATGCAGCATTGTAATGAATTAAGCTTATGTCACCACATCTGACTGCTAAATATGCTCACAGTATCACCTGCTTTGTAACAGCATATATACATTTCCAGACAATAATGAATAAATATGCAAGATTCTTTCCTAGTAACTTGTAAAACTGCAAGCCTAAATATTTGAATTTCTTCCATAAGCCTTCAGAAAGACAGAACTTTGATGTTTTTAAAGAGTAAAGATTATTTACTTTTGCTGCAGGCAAGACATTATAATTTCTTTACTGATTCTGCCAAATGGTTCTATCATGCATTTTTTATTTTCATCAAAATAAGCCAATTGAAATTAAGGTTGTCCTATAACTTCATGGTAACCAACATTTTGAAGGTTGGATCAACTTGGTGAACCTCTGTTTGACTGCTCTGACCAAAAGAACTCCGCCAAAATCAAAACGAACCACAGGAGAAGTGATTCTTATTTCCTTTCCTCATGCTTGGCAGTTGCTGGGGAAAATACAGGCTGCAGTTTTATTTTCTTCACATGAGCAGAACAGGCAACCGGTAGTACAGACGTGGTTTTGAAACTAAACAAGCTGAATTCAACCCTAGTGGTTAATACACTGAAGCCAAAAGAGCTTCTGTGAGGTATAATACGGACCAGGACTTGGGGGTGGAGTAAGATAAGGTGAAAGAAGGAGAAAATGAGGGGGGAAGGCTGGGGAGAAGGGATTTTTAAACACCAAAATAAATTTGCAAAAGGACAGAAGAAAATTCCCCTGCACATGATAACACAAATCGGTATATGTATTTATACTAGCACACAAGATACTTCAAGACGGGAGCCTCCTCAAGACTGGAAGCTCTCCTGGACTAACGGTGCGTTTACAGCGATGCAGCTCAGGAGCCCTGAAGGGCCCCGCGTGGCTTCTGGCGCGGGCTGCGCCGGGGCCGCGAGCAGCGATGAAGCCCAGACCACCATCCATCTGGTGACAACGGGCAGCACCGACAGTGCAGCATCCATCCATCTTCATTTGTCCCGTCACATCCTGTCATTCTTATGCAAATAGCATATTTGAGGATACATCTTTTCTACACCCTGTGATAAGCAGAAGTGAAACTGTCAGGAGCACCGGGATGTCATCCCGTACCACAAACCGTAACTTCACTCAACGCCTCGTGTTTTACATCACAGCTAATGTGTTTGACATTCAAATTTGACCCAGCAGGAGGTAAAATGCTATTTTGCAGCTACATGCATCTTCCTTCCTGTGCTGAAACATTCACCCAGAGGATCTGACAGTCTCTCCCTTCCCTCAGTGCACTCTTGCTAATGGAGATTGAAACACTGCTTAAGAGGAAAAAGATAATCTGCCCGGGCAGGTAATGAGAGCCATTCATCCTGCTCGCCCAAGAGTTAGGCCCAGTACTAAATGCTTAGGAAAACAGAGATTACCACAGAGAAAAACAATACCAACCAACAAACTAAAGAAAACCACATGCACAAAAAAATTGGTGAGCGGGTCTAGGTTTTGTCCCACAGAAATTTGGTAGGCTACATAGGGAAGCTTGTGCATATCTATGTTTAAATTTCCAGCCAATCAAAATATACATGGCATTCAAAATGTTTTATGCAAAGTTGTAGGGAAGAGTGATGCTCTTGTTACTCCAACTGATACATGGGAAAACATGGACAAGTTTTGAATAATTAGCAGCTCCATAAAATGACTGCAAAATATTATATATATATATATACACACACACACATAAAAGAAAACACTCTTGAGTGTACAAATTAACAAAAGCTAAAAGAATTTTTCCATTACTGCTCATCAATTCTACTTCTAGAGCAAAGAGTCAAGCCCACCTATTTCATAAAAGGGAGGATTCTTTTTTAATATTACTGAACGTGTTTGGTTTTTTATCACTTTCAAAGAATGTTTAGAACACCTTGTTCCAGAACATCTTACTTCCCTTCTAATAGAAATCACACTTGCTATACCATACATGGGATGTAAACAGTACATGCTGGTTTTGTTTTCTTAGGAAAAACAGAACCTATCCCCAAGTATTTCTAGCATCACATGGATGAGAAGCAAAGTTAGCAAAGTGTCCCATTAAAACACAGGACACATCTTAAAACCAGAATAATATTTCAATACTGTGATGATGTCTTAGAGAAATTACCTTATTCATAGGTGCTTGTAACAAGCCAAAGCAAGCTTACCACTAAACATAACTTTCTAAAGGCTGGCTCAAAGTCTGTACACCAGACTAAACATCACTCTGTTGTGTTTGTGGTGGTGATGAATCTTGCATTAGACTCTGCATCAATATTACACTTTTGCATTTGATATTCCCATGTGCTTTTTTCAAACTACAAGGGACTAATTCTCATATATTTGTTAATTAAGCAGCAGCCATGTAAATGAAGATGATGAATGGATTATTACTGCCATATAAAAGTTACAAAGCAAACATTCCTCAAACATTTCTCACTTCGAAAGACTAAATTATAGTCACCAAAAGATATACCGGGTATATTCCCAGCCCCTGGTATGTGGAAGTAAAAAACAAAGGTTGCTTTGTGCCTTTATACAATATGTAAGGTACATTCATTAAAAACGACTGCATGATCATCATACATCCATGTGAACCAGACATTTATTACTGGAATACATACCTGAACCAATATTTTCATATGAAATATTAAATTGATTTAATAACCTTACATTTTCAAAAGGCATGACTGATCACAAAGTAAACTAAAAACCCAAACTGAAAGATCACCCATTAAGTCAAGCTCACAGCAGTAATGCTTCCTGGTGTCAGTCATCTTTCTTCCAGGAAAGAAAAAGTGCAACAGTGCACTGGAAATATTGCACATACCCAGGAGAGGACAGCAGCCTGGTCCAGCCTGCATAAAGCATGATGTGAGCCATACCAGCTGCAGTCTGATTTACCAGGCCCTTTGAATTGCGCCTTAAACTTCCCCTTCTTGCAGACTGGTGAAATTTTGTTTTGCTATTCTGTAAGAGAACTCTTCCTAGAAAGTTATCCCAATTTTCATTTCTTTATATCTCAGTCAAAACAGTTTTTAAAAAATCCAAAATATCCATTCATGGTTTCTCACTAATAAAATTCCTATAATCATATAGTACACTTCTCTGAAAGGGTTGTCACATGCATTTCTTTTATTTAAATCCTATCCGTTAAATCCTAAAGTGGTATCACCTTTACTTGGGGAAAGAATATGCAAGCCTAGCGTTGCAATTTAAGCCCAAGTATGTTATTAGTTTTCAGTTTCCCTTCTTTCAAGCCTCTGCCATTCGAGTTGCTCAGAGCTCCACAGGGACACGTGTGCACGACAGTCTTCCTTTCAGCCACCAAAATATCCCCAAACCTTGCCCATGGTCATTACCACAGCTCTTTAGATCCACACACAGTTTTCTGACTTTGCTGACAATAAAAAAAATAAAGCCAGGGACAATAAAGGGGTTTCCATAACCTGTTTCCAGTTCAACCTTAATGACCTGATTGCAAGTATCACCTTGTCTCGATTCAATGAAGTTGCAGCATTTAGCTCATTTCTGCATAAACCCCTCACTCTTCTCATTAGGTCCCATACCAGTGATATATCCATCTCCCAAGTCTAAGGCACCATAGCTAAAATCAGGTATTTCTAGGAAGATGTATACACACACAGATATTTTCAGAACCAAATATTTCCTCTCACTGACACTGTATAGTTCAGGTACATGAAAGATGTGAATTTTTACCCCCAGATTAAAATTTAGATGTTCTATCCTAGGGCAAGAGGCCTGGATTTGCATCAGCAGTGCAGATACAGTCAACTTATTTTTCATGCATCGAGTCCTGTGTAAAACTGTCCCAAGGAAATGCAAATATCGCAAATAAAAGCTAAAACATAGGAAAACAGTGCTCACTGAAGAGGCAGTGGGCCCAAGGGAAATCTAGGAAAGGGGAAAAAAGAGACAACTGAATTTCAAATAGTGACAATGATAACACCGAAAAACATTCCATCAGCCCAGAATGAAAATCTCTTTCTGCTAAACAAAGTGCTATTTTTCAAACTCAGCTCAGCCTGAGCCCAAAGAGAACGCTTACCAAAGAAAACTGAAAGCAGTTTGACAAAACCAAGATCTTCTGTGGAAAAAATCAGTTTTGCACAAGTGTACTTTTCACTGATGTGCTTTATCATCTTTTATTGAAAATCCTCTGCTAGCTCGCCCTTGCCATGTCTGGCACACATACAGTGTTTAAGGAAGCCTTCATCAGGACACCAGCCAGCACAGTGGCTTCCTTCAGCTCAAAGGGAAGAGTGCTGTCTTCTGGAGCCAAAATCTGACTTTTATTCTTAGAACTTCCTCCATATGTATATAACCCTTACTTTAAAAGTGTGCTCTTCATAAGCATTTTCTGCCTGAAAATGTTCCAACACAAACAGAAAGAAGCCGTCCACAAATACCTTACAATGGAAGAATTTGTTATGTTAAAAATATTTATAAAACTTCTAAGGAACCCAAGAAGAGATGGTAAAAGAATAAATCTGACTGGCTTGTCAGCAATATACGAAAGGTGAAAAATTGTGGAGTAAATCCTGGCAACTTACACTACCAAATGTCTCCTAGCCACGAGAGGACACACGAGTCATAGGCTGTTCTAAAGTGTATTTTTATAGAGGATGGCTGGGTTGGTTTTGTGTTTGGAAGTTCTCTGCAGTAGGTGTTACAACTCTCTCATTTCTACAGACTTGAGCTGCTCATGTCATTTCAACAGAGCTGCCTCAGGATGTGCTGAGAAACTGTGCTGCTTGCTGCTGGAACCCGTGCTGCTGGCAAGCAGCTAACAGCTCGGAGGAGATGTTTCATCTTTTGAGAGGAAGTAACTAATGAAACCAGCAGTCCAGCAAACTCCTGTGTAAACAAACGCAACAGAAGGAAAACATACAAAAGCAGTTCGACAGAACTGTTGTTGCACAAATTCAATGAGCTTGACTTAAGGAAAATGTCTTTTAGGAAATTGATACTTACAGCTATTACAGAACATTTGTTTTATTAAAAACTGTGCACGAATAAAAGTGAGGGATATATTCTTTTCCTTTGCCTTGTCTTCATTTTCATACTTTTCCCCTTAATCATTAAATTGATTAGACAACAGTTTGGAAGACAAAACAAAAAGAGAACTGAATTATTCCAGAAGTTGGTCTTCACAAGAGAACAGCGCATTTATTCTTACCTTGTCTATCATGTCTGGCCTGTTGGTAGCTGCCAAAATTGTCACATCCTTTAGCTGTTCTATCCCATCCATTTCCGTTAACAATTGAGCCAAGACACGGTCTGCTACGTTTCCAGCACCTGAAGAGCTAAATCAAAAAAAAAAAAAAAAAAAAAAAGAAAAAGAAAAATCACAGATTGTTCAATTTTAGAGTGATCTTGATCTGCTTTTTTACTTTTTAATTCGTTCTGATTTTTCCTTTTACCTTCAATACCTAAAGATTAATTAGTAGCACTGATACACAGCAAGTAAACATGTGCTGGTGAGTCCTTCAAACTGGGAGCTTGTTACTTGCTGCCCTGCTACAGAGGCTGTGGGGATTGTAGCACAATATAGTTGTCTGGAATAGACATTTGTCAGACGGTAAAAAGGGAATTCATGCAGCTTCTTTACTAGTCAGGCGAACATCAGTTTTTATCACCATCCAAGCTAGAGTTTACTCCAACTCATGCAGTATAAAAAATAGGTCCATGTATTTTGCAGTTACTCTACGCTTATATGTTCTCCCCATCAAACGGGAATGAATTGAGTGTTGACAAACTCCTCATAATAGCATTGTCAGGCCTCTAACTCAGCTGATTTTCCAGATAGCAGGAAAAAAGAAAAAAAAAAAAGAGGGGGGAAAGAGGAATCTTCAGCTTTGAATACCCCAATATGTTAAAAAAGAATGTTAAAAAAGAAAAGAGACAAAGCATAAACTACTTTAAGATTTTAGTTTTTTCATTTGGGATTAACTCTGGTAATTGTGAATTTTATGAGACATGAAATTTATGAAAATTGCTTAAATATATGTAACAAAGTATTATGGAAATAAATGCTTTCAATATTTTAAAAAGAATAACCAAGTGACATGCCACCTTCTTCTTAGACAATTATCTATAAAGGTGTGCATATACATATGTGTGTATATGTCCATACACATGTATACAAAGCCTCTTCTGCTTTGTATACACTGCATAAAGCGATCAGACATATATTTTACAATAAATAATAAATCTGACTGAACAGTTGTATTCTTTAAAATATAACATTCCTCTTAAACTATACCATCTTATATTTGCATGAAATAGGCTTTATTTCAGAAGCATCATAACAAATGAGTGACTATGCTCCATGTAGTTTTATTACTTTTATAAAGATCTAGGGGATATTAGGACTGTACACAAATAACTTATATACTGGCACATTCACAGACACACTGTAGAGATTATGCAGATATGCTCCTAAGAGCACCCAGCTCCATATCTAAGCACATACATATGAAACTGTAAGGAAATACTATATTATAACCATGTGATTTCCTTTATTCATTAGCGGGTTAGTTGTAATAAATGTCACTACTCCTCTAATTGGAAGAGGAAAAAAAAGTTATGGGAGACGCTTAACACCTGAAAAGAAAGAAAGAAAAAAAAAAGAGAGGTGTACTGTCACTAAAGTTTCCTTTTTAAACCCTACATCAGAATCTGCCACAGTGTCACAGCTAGACATTGAAGCATTTAGGACTGAGGACGCAAGGATATGCGGGCGGTGGCAGAGCGAGCAGCTTGTTCCAAAAGCTCCCTCTGCTGAAAGAGGGCCGCAACTAAAGCTGAGATGTTGAAGCAGGTAGGTGAAAAGCACTTGGTGGATTGCCAAATAATGTGGAAAATGCAATTTTTAACTCAACTTAATCCAAAAGGAGGAGGCCTGCTCTTTTCTGTCCAGGGAAGACTTGGCAAAGATCAAATAAAAAGGTACACTATACGCCTTCCTTCTGGCAAAGGGGTTCATCCTCAAGGGCTATCGCCCTCTCCCCTGGGCCGCTTCATTTCTGTACCTTTAAAGAGACACCTTTTAATACTATTTAAACAAATTTCAATACTATTTAAACAAAATAAAATATCTCTGATTCTTCAAGCTCCCTAAAGCGTCATGCAAGAAGTGTGATACTTATAATGAAGTTGGGGTGCTTCCTTCCAAATCTGGAGTATTGTGTCCAGTTCTGGGCTCCACAGTACAAGAGGGATGTGGAGCTGCTGGAGAGAGTCCAGCGCAGGGCTACAAGGATGATCAGGGGCCTGGAACATCTGCCCTATGAGGAGAGGCTGAGGGAGCTGGGCCTGTTCAGCCTGGAGAAGAGACGGCTGAGAGGGGACCTGATCAGTGTCTATAAGGACCTCAAGGGAGG
>NW_010585116.1:745611-755647 GCF_000705375.1 Tinamus guttatus
TAACAGTGAGGGTGCCAGAGCCCTGGAACAGGCTGCCCAGAGAGGTTGTGGAGTCTCCTTCTCTGGAGATCTTCAAAACCCGCTTGGACGCAGTCCTGTGCCACGTGCTCTAGGTGACCCTGTGTGTGCAGGGGGTTGGACTAGATGACCTCTAGAGGTCCCTTCCAACCTTAAGCATTCTATGATTCTATGATCCCCATGTACACAGAATCAAGATAATTTTCATCTCAAAATGTTTTGAAAGCACTTTTTCTGAAGTATTTATAAGTGTTTAGACAGATATACCTACATGCCCAAACAAAACATAACTATACAGCCAAACATCACTCTCCAAAAAGACATTTCTGATTTTTAAACATAAACACTCCATTTCCAGTAGGTGTAGCACAGAACATACATATACAGTTGCACCTAGTTATTGTTGCAGCAGCGTCATACACCTTCCACATCCCTCTGACAACCAGAGTTGCTGAACGTCTCAGAGCCAAAGCAGCTGTAATGACACCGTATTTGCTCCACGTAAGTTCTCTCACTTTCCTTTGCTACGACTGTTTCTGTCGTTTTCTAGAACAAAACAGCTAACTCCTCAGACCTAGTCTGAAAAATATCCTTGAGGAACTATAATAAATGCTGGCTCACAGAATATTTCGGTTGCTAAGAAATAGTAGAGAAGGGACTTGGGTTACCAGTTGTCAGCTTTTTGGTTTGCTACAGCCATGTTAGAAACTCCCAGGACATATAGGGACTTTTCTAACATACCCCTGAGTCACAGCCCCATTGACTTGTAGCGGGCTGAACATGATAAAACACTTGAGGTGTTGCACAAGGATAGTAAATGCTTTTCGAAGAACAGGGAACTTAGAGGAAATTAAAATCAACTTTGTAACATAAGCTAGCCCCAGCAGGGATTCAGGCCTCCCATCTTGCATAACTTTCACATTTATTCAATTTTATACCCAATGGACTGCACAGAGGAAGAAGTTAAGCAAAGAAAAAATAATTGTAAAATTGGGACCACAATGTTAAATTCATGTAAGATGATCTGAAACTACGAAAGTCTGGGAAAGACAATAAGCTTTTTTTGTTGTTGCTTTTTAAGTAAATGGAGAAGAAGTATTTGCTTTTAAAAGAGGTGGCTAGAAAGGAAACTTCAACTTTCCCAATATAAACATTTCTCTTACAAGCTTCAGACAACAAGAAAGAAGTTTATCCTAAACAAAACTCCACTGTTACAGGGCGACTTACATGGCAAAGTGATTCAGATTTCTCAGTTAGGCTATAATGAGACACATTTCCCACGAGGAAGGAGATACCAATGCAGAAGCAGGGGCTTTACCATTATCCGTTAAAAGTGGAGTAAAAAGACTTTTTAAAAACATATAAGCAAAACCTATCAATAACAAAAATACCTGCAAACAGCAGAACTTTGGGTTTTAGTGCTTTTACGTACACAGCTCACTGTATTTAGCACAGAGTGTACAGCAAATTAGCTCTTGGTTTAGCAGGAAACCCTATAAAATCACAGGCAGGCGCAGGTTTACAGCAAGGTCTCTTTGCCAGCAGCTCCACGCTGCATCGCGCGCCCCGAGAGCCCCCGCGCTGCCCGAGCTGTTAATCTGAAGGGTGACATGCAGGTATGCATTTTCCCCTTTTCCCATCATTTCCCAGCAAGGGTTTCAAATTAACACAAGCAATGTTCATTAAGGCTGCCTGGGCTTTTGACGCAAACAGCAGTCACAGAAACAAATGATGATTAACCCTCCAGTCCCACGTACGCGCTGCCAAAACCAACTTCCAGCCAAGCGGCCGCCTTTCCCCCGCTCTACCTGACCTCCACACATTGATGTCATCATCACAACTGCACAGAAATCGCTCTCAGAAGGCACGTACTGGTACAAACTAATTTCCTGTCAACACACTGGCTGCAAATCAAGGCAGTCAGAATTAAGGATCTTACATAATCCGAGCGGGGCCATGTGTGCATGGGTGTGCGTAAGTAGAAGCCGTGCCCTAACCAGAAATACCTTCTGCTTCAAAATAAAAAATGTGTGAGGAAAGGGGAACCTGGCTGCTTCAGAAGGGCCTGAGAATTTCAAGTAATCTCTTATGCTGCTGTAATGAAATACATCAATCAGTAGGGCTATGCGCTGTTTTAATCTTTCTGCCAACTCTGCTTTTCTTAAAATCCCCAATGAAGCAGTTTTAAAGGCGGAAAAATGTATTTGCTTAATAGTTTATCATATTAGTTAGAGCGAGACAGGCTTGCTTCCACGAAATTCCAGCTAATCCCCCAGGTGCGGCATCGGCATCGGCCTCGGCGTGCGTGCGCTCCCGCACACCCACCTCCCTTGACCAACAGAGCCACGTGCTGAGCTGCAAAGCCACTCAGCTGAGGCCCGCCACGGATTAAAGCAAACTATCTGGGGGGAAAACGGAGAACAGGATTCGTCTGCAGTGTTTTATTCTAGCTTAAAGGCACTTCCCAGGCACACTTTCGTGTGAGAAAACAGTGTACCTTAATTTGAATCAATTCTGCCCTCATTTCAAGGAGCTGAGAGACCCAGAGCACCAGCTCAAAACTCAACACAGGGAAGGCCATTCGTATACCCTTCCTCTTTCGTATCTCCCTGGCCCCATCCAGTGCTCATTGCAACCAGCCAGACTCAGATTTGCATGGGCAGTGAGCTTTGCATGGGCACATCTTGAACAAGCCTCTCTCAGTTTTTCCTGGGAAGATCTTTGTGTTCAGATAAATTCAACTACCAGATTTAAGTATCATCTTTCTGGCCATAGGCAGCTTTACAGCACCAGACTTCTTTTGTACCTTTTCACTTGTTCAACTTCCTTTTCTTCTTTCTATTCTTGTTATTTGATAGATTTTTTTTTTTAATATTTGAAAATCAAAATTTTGGAGGATGCAACGTGCTCACTATTAACCTCATGCTCATGAAATCTGGTAAACTCACAACAGAGGTACACTTGGATCTTCTAAATACCTAGAACACTCCTAGGGCTGACGAAATGCCTGTTTTTTCAGACCATTACATGTCACTTGGGCCCAGAAATCTATTCAAACCCCTACCTTCATTTGAACCATGTACAGGAGAACCTGCAACCCTCCATAGCTCCTCTGGCTCTATGGGCACTGAAGCCCACCTGAAAACCTTGGCTGCAGAATTGAGACCTTAATTTCATCAGGTTGTTAACCTGTTTGTACAGAAACACAAAATATTCACGCAGCAACATTTAGAGCACTTCTACACACGGAGCGGCTGTAAAGCTACAGAGGCAGAAGTTAGCGTGGGACGGCGACCCTCACGAGGAACCTTCCCTCTGACAGGCCCATCGAGTGGAGAGGCAGACCCCCGAGCTCCTCTACGTGCGATCTACGCCCTGTATACATTACTGCAGTGGCATTCACCTACACACCCGAGCTCTTTCGCAAAGCTTTTCTGAGAAGAGCGTAGAGACCATTTTTTCCCCCCAATATGCAGTACCAGGCAATATATTTACATATACATAAAAGATACATTAACTCCCCCTTCCCCACTCCTAAAAAAAAAAGGAAGAATTGCAATAACGATCAAATTTTATGGGTTTTATAAATACTTCTGCAGAAGGTATCAATTCAAATAATTCCTTTACTGGAACCTCTGGAAATAATTTTATATCAAAACAAATGTAAAACTCATTGACATGACAAAATGGTTGGTATCAAAAAAAAAATACAGAGAGGTCCTTTCTGGCAGGATTCTCAATGTCTCCACCAAATACTGAGGCAAAAGGCTCCTGTAAGCCCCGAGCCCCATGCCAGCTCGCTCCCGCCCAAGAGCCCCGCGCTCGCACGGCCTGACGGATTTTATTGAGTCTGACATCTGTGTCAGGGCCTTGCAGGGGTGAACTGTCAGCAAGGAGCACCTGCCAAGTCGCTCTCTTCAGTCCCACTGCCATGATCGTAATTAACTGTCACACTGTTTTATTTCCTCCTCTCACCAGCGCTGGTGAAATACAGCTTTGGCAGGTCAGGCTTTTCCACAGCATTAGGCAAAGGGGGAAAGAAAAGGAAAAGAAGAAAAAAACCTACTCCACTACTACTGCAATAGCATTAAGAGAAAAATAATAATGGCAGGATCTTCCCAAATGCCAATTTTTAGAAGGCTCTTCTACACAAAAACAGATCTTTCACTGAAATATTACTCATCTGGAATATTCCTCTACACGAAGAGAGCAGTTTAGCTTTGAGCATATGGGGCTTCAAGAACACCAAACTTCAATAAATATTCTGGGTTTATAGAGAGCAGCACAATATAGCTATATATTTTTTTCCTTTTATCATTGTCCCCCTGCCTTCAAAACCCAGAACACATTTATCACGAACTTATTCCAGTTTAAAACTAGGGCTCCTGTTCCGAGCTGCAAAACTGTCATCCAGAATAACTAACTGATACCTCCCTACACATGTGCACACAACCAAGGAGGTATTTCATGAAACAAAAAGACAAAGCAAGCACACATATGCCTAAGTGATAAGCATTAAAAACCTGGGCAAAATTCAGATCTGGTACATATAAAGAAAAACTTTGACGATTATTATTATTTCAGACCATTGCTGCATGGATACCAGACACTTGGATGCTATTAAAAAGCCTAGGAGAGATATGTAGCATTCAGATCCTGTGTATTGTCAATTAAATATTTTGGCTGTTTATAAAACAAACTTGTGATTACAAAAATAAGAAATATTCTCCATAATAGGTAATTTTCCTGATCATACCTTCAGAAATACACTGAAAGATGCTAATCCTGAAACCTTCCCTCCAGCAGCACCCTCCAGTGCGGTGCTGTCCTGCTCTGTACGCACCTGTATCAGCTGTTCCCTTACAGTACTGCCTGTCGGCCTGCAGGCTCTCAAGACCAAAATGCAAGTCCTACAGAGGGGCATCTGGATAACTCCAGAGGAAATCTGGAAAAACTGCATAAAGTTAGGGTCCAAGCTGAAGTGTTAGCCGGAGGAACATCCAAATTATTCTCTGCACATGTACTATCAGCCTCTCTCATTTGCCCAAATTGCAAGCTTCAAGCAGTAAGCAAAGTAGGCTCTGAAAAATAAAATGCCAAGAAAGGAGAGGAGAAAAGGAGCCTGCTGGAGATGAGACTGGAATCCCAAGGTTCCAGAGGGTCTTCCCCAAGCACCTCCCAAAATCCTCAAGTGCTTGGATGGTGATCCACAGTCCTTTTCCTTCTGCCTGGGCATCCTTCTGATGCACACCTCAAAGACAGGCATTAAACCTTGCTTTCATCTGGCACTGTCCAGCTGAAACAGGAGGATGATGGTAGCTAGAGATTTGCCATTCTGTTAATGCTGTCATTGTCTAAAAGCAAGAAAACAAAACCAAAGAAAGCCTACCTGATGTACAGTCTAATTCCCATTTATTTTCCTTCTCTTTTCATTAGCTTTTCATTAACTTTTTTGCATTCCTGGAAGTTAATCAAGTTGAAAAGTGCAATCAATCATATCTACTAGGAAAGCAAGTGCAGTTTAATTCAGTGTGCTACAGACTAGTAGTGAATAGACTAGATTACTCTTCATTATGACAGTATTTAAATAGGAAAGGTTCACTTCTGTCTGGAATAAATGAATTGCTAATATAAGTTTTATATATCACTAATGCCAGTCATGGGCTGCTTGTGCTGGTTTCACATGGATAAGGGCACCTTTTTCCCTGGCCAATCCCACAGGAGGAAGCAAGGGGGCAACCATTTATGCTCATTTCTGATTCTTCCAATCTAAATACCCATGCACAAGTTGGCCTATGGTAGGAGCCCAAAGGCTCAGATTCATATCTTTGGTTGAGGTCTCTTGCCAGAGATGAACTCTGCCACAGTACTCATAAGTACCACAAACCAGGCTTAGCTACATTTGTGGACTGCAAAGTCTCTCTAAATCTTGAATATCTGTCCATACACCACAAAAACCTGAATGCTATTTGTTAAAATCTCAACTTCAACGCTTACTGTCTGATTAAATTGTTTTAAAACTTTACGTCACCATTCTTCATTAGGTCTAAAATACAAAGCTGATACTTATGAGCAGCTTTTCCTCCCAAGCACTATTTCTAATGGGACACCAAATTCCCAAACATTAAAGAAGTCAGAAGGCAGTAGGGAAAATTTTGAATGCCTCAACTCCTCACCGCCTCCAGACACAACTCAGTTGTTGCAGAGAATTAGGTGATGTTCCTCGAGTCATGAACAACCAGAGCCAACTAACTCTGGAAGGCTGAGCTCCTTATCTAGTTCAGCCTGCTGCTCAATGAAGCCCATCACAACACAAGAAAACTCTATAAATTCCATGTATTTTTAGATTACAACAACTTTACATTCTTCATGGGTAACACTAGGGTGACAATACCTCCTTACAGCTCTGTGAGTGTTGACTTGCCATGTGTAGGGCACTTGTCTGCAGACATCCTACCTAACAGCACTAAAGCCCAGTCCATGGCTTTCAGCATTAGAACGTCCGAGACTGATCTCTTCCAGGACAGAGGCTAGTGATCACACCTAGGATTTGCATAAATACTAAAGTTGGACCAGATGATAAAGTGTACACTACAAATACATGCTGAATCACACACTCCAGAAGGGCAGAGAGGTTTAAAACCAGAAGATGTCCCATAGCCCCTGTTAAAATTAGGGGTGCCACATTATGGAAGAGGAACTGCTGTTCTTCTAGCAGCATTAGAGCTCTGAGCATCTCAAAAGTTAACACTGCAAATATTTCAATATCTAAAATGTAAACTCCTCATCTTTCAAAGGTTCTCATCAACAAAAACTGCTATCATAATCATTTAAATACAGTTTAGGAATGTACAGAATAACTTTCTCTCCACAACTAATTATTGCAGTGCAATGCATCCTTCACCCCAAGACACAGGATAATGTATATCACCCAAAAAGCATCACCATAATGCACTTTCATTGCATCAATAACCCAAACCCATTCACCTCATCACTTCTAGCCTCACCCCGAAAAGGCTGTTGTTATCAACCTATCAACCTTTGGGGATGGGGGGAAGGTGTGCTTAGAAGTCAAATACAAGTACTGATCTTTGTCCCTCTCTCTCTCTTTTTTTTTTTTTTTCTCCCTTCTCCCCACTCTGAAAATGGAATTTAGCAGTGTTTCTGAGTCCAGCCTACAACATTTCACATCTTGGATTACAGGGATTTGCAGTTAAGAGGAAAAATGCTTTGCTTCTGAAAAACAAGAAAAGGAACAAACATGTCTATTGCGCAAAAATCCTAAAAATCCTACTTCTATAAACAATGCTCCATTTCCAAAGCACATAGATTTCTTAAGTTCAGCAAACAGACCGTCTGCGCTGCATTTGCACAGAGCTACATTCATTCATCACTTTCAAGTCCAATTACGAAGCCGTTTCCCTCTTGGCAGCCTCTAATGGCCAGAAGAATTGGGTTTAACATGCTCAGGATACCCAGGAATAACAAATAGCCGTACATCTTAGCAGCTGGGCAATTTGTTAAGAGTGTTAAGCTTTGAACGGGGAAGGGATTACTGAGAGGCAAACATTCCTCCTCGTGTGCTGCTGTGTCTGGAGCAGTCCTGTGTGTCTCCCTTTAGCACAGGCTCTCCTAAAGCGAGTCATCGGCTTTCAAAATCAGGGGAAAAAAATCACTAGCTAATCATTAACTAATCATGTTAATTAGAACCACTGAATGATGGAAGCGATTGCTTGGATCGCACAGTTCCTCCCCATATAACACTGTTCCTCACTGTACATTAACCTGAGACGGTTCCATTTTGTTGGAAATATGTCAAATGGTAGGTTGCCTGAGCTTCTCTCCACATGAGTAACTCCCAGTGCAAGAGAATTCACTATTAAAAGTCCTTCCCGATTTTCAGAAGTTTTGCCTATCTAAATTCGATCATTTTCCTGCTCAAAAAGCATTGCTATGCCTTCCTGCTTTCTCTTCATTTTCTTCATCTGTATGTGTATCTCCTACTCTTTATGTAGGAGTAGTCTCCTTCTACTTATGGTACACACTTGCCTCCTTCTTCGTCTTAGTTCAACACCTAATCATGGTATAACAGAACTCACATGCTTTATTCAGATTCACCCTCCCACCTTCTTTAACTTCTTGATTGATATACATTATTTTCCACATACAAAAGGAGAAAGAGTAGGAGCTTAGTTCATCTAGATATGGATTTCCAAGCATATGTTTTTAAGCATAAATCAGAAATAATATTTTCAGAAATAATGTATTTTGATACCGAACAACATACTTTTTTCTGATTTCGAAGTACTATTTCTTATAAACATGTACAAATTCATTCTGTATCACAAAATTGTCTGACATGCATACACTACAGATGTGAAAGATGTTCCACTTTCACATGAGAACACAGACCAGTTTCTGCAGCATTTTCAGCATTTCTTTCTTTCTTCCACTCACCACAGAAATACTTTCAGTGCTGTTTACCCTAGCATAAGTATTTGCCCAGTTACCAAAGCAAATAAGCTACTAAATGAGTTTACTAGAGCACTACTGGAACTTCATTTATTTGTGGTGGTACTTCAGTGTGTGGAAAGTGTTCCTTCTTTAATATACTTAGTAAAGGCAACTTTGTAAGGAGATTTTGCTTGAATCTCCTGCTATTAAATTAATAATGATAACTTCATTAGGGAGAGTGTTAGATGTTGTTTAAAATTAAAGCATTATGGCTTGGGAATGCATACATAAATAAAACACTGTGGCAGACCTGAATGCAGCCAGGGTTTGACATGGACTAATGGCTTCTGCAGTGACACAGACTTTGCCATGTGAAGCAAAGATGACATTGCATTGAAAGGTGCCACACAGGAGACTTTTTAGCTCTCTTCATCCACTCAACACTGGTTATAAAAAATTACCATATCTATTAATTTATATGTGCCAGGTGATGAGAAGAGACAGATTAGTGATCTCTACAGAGATACTGGAGCAAAACATTCACACATTTTAAACCCACAAGCTTTAGCCAAATATAAAAAAAATAGTAATGTGTTAATGAATTTTTGGCAAAGTGCTCTGAAGAGCAAATGCATTAAGCAGATAGTGAATGCTATTTCATATCTGCATACCAGATCCGAATTGTGCACAAAACTACTCTCACAACTTGGTTTAGGCTTCTCAGCATCTCCAGGCACAGTGAGGATCAGGAGACGTTACCTACCCAAGGGTTTTGGGATGCGGCACATTCTGCACAAAACCCGCAACCCACAGAACCCTTAGAAGGACTTAAACTGAGAGAAAAAACTTGTGCAAAGTTGTATCACAGCATGTTTGTCATTGCCAAGATGGGGAAAAAAAAATCAGCCAATGGATGGAAGAGGGAGACAACAAAAACAGGTGTTTCCTTGAAAACTTCAGTATGGTTACTAATAGTACAGGAAATGGATCTCCAGAGGCCACAAATCATTAGCATCTCTAATGCATTTGCGAATTCCTACTGTGCAAAATCAGCCTGTAAAAAAAAGGGGCCATTTCTAATAAGTGCCTTGTCTGGTTTCCTACACCATTTAATTTCAGATGAATTTTATGAGAACTCTGGTACATATTTAACCTCCCATCTGGTTCAGATTTGACAATGAAATATTTGTGTGTCCCACCCTGTTCTTTTTAAAGCTCCCAAACCAGATGTCTCCAGCACAACATGACTGCAGCAGGTCATACCGCATTCTTCAGCGAGCTGTGCCAGACCTACTACCCCCCACAGACAATTCCAGGTAATGTAAAATTGTTTTCTTTACCCCCTAAAAGCACGAAACAAACAAACAAATTCAGAGCCTCTAAAGGAACTGCGTGAAATGGCCAATGAAAATGTTCTGTGTTTTATACCTCCCGAAGGTTTTATCTTCATGAAGCAGAAGTTCCTGTTGGCTTGATTCCAGAACACATTATTTCTGAAAGCTGAATACTTAAACAATTGCAGCATGGGGAGACTTTTTTCCTGTTGGCTTGATTCCAGAACACA
>NW_010585117.1:0-21913 GCF_000705375.1 Tinamus guttatus
GTCAATATAAGCTTTAACCACTGGGAAGCCTTTATTCCTCCAGAGCTTAAACTCGTAAAAAATACAAACATAAAAAAAAGGTACAAATTACTCTTGTAGATGGTGTTTTATTTTTAAAATTAGAACAAAGATTTCTATTATAGTAAACTACACAGAAAAATGGTTTAGGAGGCAAGTTTACTTTTTGTTAGATTTAATTGTTACAGTATTTTGATGAAGTATGGACTTGGATGAGCTTAGCACAGTCCCTCCCCATGAATATTGCTTTTCAGGAACGTTTTAGTTAGTCAGTTCTGAAATGGTGCTCCATTTTACATGAAAAAAATGTATTTATGAGAGAGACTTGAACCTCAACACCCAATTGTTGGAATGGGGAACGCCATTCCAGCTGTGATGAAGTGATGAGGTTATAGGGTGTATATCCCTCCCATAAGAAGCACTTGACTCCAGAGCACCCAATAGCCCTTCTCTTTCAACATCATCAACTTGCAGTAGTGTAACTAAAAGCCCCTGCCCATCTTTTTTTCAGGCCAGAGATCTGAATGTGTTTACTGTTCTTCACAAACAGCTCTTCACTGCTGGATGTTTTCTCAGTTTTCACCAGAGATTATATCCTGAGTTTGCATGAGTTTTACAGAATCCAGTAAGTTGCTGCAAAGTGATCAGCAAAAGCAGAAAACCAAGTGATTTGGTGAAACATTTCAGCTAGTCCTAACTTCAGTGACAACCCCAAAAATATAATTTGGGGGAATTTACAATGTCAGGGTCTTTTAAGTACAGACTAGAAATTAACTAAAGTATTAAAGACACCTAGCAAATTAAGATCTATATTACATGTTTGAGCTGTAGTTTTACCTTTAGTAAGAAAGATTATTTCTCTGTCCTTGTTGAAGCTTACAGGCTAGGATATGGGGCAATGTTCACAAAAAATTAGGTCCTTTCTATAGTCTTTAAGAAAAATTTTCTCTGCTAAAGAATGTAAGAATGTTAAATGTCAATCTACCAAATGCTATGAAGCAATAAGAGGTTACTTATGGCAATTTCTCAGAGAAACATGGATTTCTCTTTTATTAAACAGTATTATTTGAGAAAGAAAGCAAAAAAAATACTTGGTATTTCTGGAATTCTAATTTCCTTACTACTGCTGCCATCTCCTCTGTCACTGACTGTTCTTATTTCTATGAGATAATCCTCTTCAAATGGTACCATAAGTTAAGCTGAAGTGTTGTTTGTCTCCAGTACATGAGTTTTGCTTTGTCTCTTCTGTCTGTACAAAATCTAAACAAAAAGGATTTGGAAAATAAGAGTTACTGAGTTTCTGTGTGTGCATGTGGCTTTGTACATTCTAATGGATTTTCTTTTGCAGAGTGTTTTAAATGATCTCCCAAACTTTTTGGAGCATTTTCAGCATCTACAGAGAATTAAACAGAAAAAGGGACTGAAATTCTATGGAATTCTGTAATGCAGACTACAATAAACATAACTCAATTATTTACCCTACCTATATTCCATGGGTGATCAATTACAGCCAACCTTGAAAATCAGATTATAAAATACTTATTCATTACATTTTTTCTGTAAATAACCTATACACTTTGAAAATACTTTATTATGCAGTATCTTCTGGTTATACCCTGAAATCTACTGAAAAATGTTTCTCCACTGCCCTTTTTAAATTGGTCTATTTGTGACAATGCATAGTCAAACAAAAATAGTCACATTGCCTCCACTGTAAAATTGCCACCTGTTAAAGAAAACAGAATGCTTCATAGCAGTATTTTTTTAGCATTCAGGGACAAATCTGCATAGTGATGGCTGGGGTTCCTCTTAGTAAGCACATTTCAAGAACTAAACTTTATTGATTCAGCGTCTGTTTGTACTTAGGTTTTTCTGCTAATGAAATCACTGTGCAAATGTACAGGCCAGCTCCCCAGGTCCCTTGTGCATGAGTGCACCAGTAGGTCTAGATGGGGAGACTTCAATAAGCTGCTTTCCATCTAACAAGCTTTTCTTCCCTGCTAGCAATCACAGTGCTTGATTCCTCTCTCCTGACATTTTTTAGCATATTTATGCTAAAAAGAAAAACTGAAGAGCAACGCAGAAGTAGTTAACAGAAATCATACAGTAAATATTGCAGTGAGTACTTAAAGCACCATTAAAAACATCAAAATGTAATAGCCAAGTAGAGCCTTAGAAACAAGTAGGTAGACAGAAAAGCTCAGTAGTCTAGTTCTAACATTACTCTTAGTGCTTGGACTTATTCAAAGACACATCAGTAGGGTATAAAAATAAAATCTGAAAGGGTTTTTTTGGCTTATTTCCCCTTGAGATATAAATAACTTCATACCTACTTAGGGAGACTAAATTTTTGATCAGTAAAATATTTAGATCCTGAGAACCTTTTTCAAGTACATGTTCTTCTCCTCTGCCATATATGTCTTGTGGCCAGAGTCATTGCAAACAAACTTTACACTTAATTTTACTTTTCTTAAGAGATGGATTTACAGAAGGACTTTTTATTTCACTCACATTGAAAATACATACATTCACATATAGATCAAAGATAGGATTATGAATATTCATGGTGAAAGGACTTTCATGTTTTATGCCTGTCTGCGTCAGACATAATGCTTAAGAGACTGTTTTTTTTTTTCTTCCAAATGTGTGTAGAATAGATGGGAATGTAAGAACCTAATGAGTAAGCTTCCAGGGGAAACATGTCGAGAGAGATCCAGTGTTCAGGGCATAATATCTCCACCATGTTGGGATAATGAGATCCCAACAACAGTTACTCTTTCACACTCTTTGTATAAATGTCAGCCAACCCTTCCAGTAACTGAAGAAAAGTCACTATGCTGCAGGTAATGAAGTTTCAAGGAAAGCATTTCAACATTTTTATGCTTCTGTTATAAATTTAGTCATTTCTATGCTTCTGTTATAAAAAGAGTCTGATGGACAAAATGAATTACAGAAATTACTTTGTAGCCTAACACTTCTGATTCATTCTCCATTGTTTTTACATGTTCCCACTTCAAGTAGATTTTTGAATTTGTCAGTTTCCATGCAATGTTTGTTGGTGGTTGACTTGGTGCTTAAAAAAATAAATTTTTGATCAAGATACAACTAGATATTAATTAATTTGCATAGTGTAATTGAATGAGCTGCTGACATGGAAGTAACAAATGCATGAGTGATTAAAGTCCAAGAGTAAAAGTATTTTCCAGTCCATTGTTGCTCTCATATTAGAATAAAAGATTTATTCATAGCATGAAATCACTTACTGTGTGTTCATTTTGGAATTTAGGCAGAATCTGACAGGGTCTGGCAGTTCATTACATTTGATAATTTTAAAGTACTGTGTTGTTCCTACCTATATTTTAATACAGTAAGGCAGTTTTACTGTCTTCTCCTGTGTAGACAACAGATACAGGGCTCAGGGTCCCTTCTCTTTCGTTGTTGTAGGCACCTACTTTCACTTCGAAAGGACAGAGAGGAGTGATGCTTTCATTTCTATATTTGCTTACTTCTACTGATGCCACCGCTGCCTTGGTCCACGTTGCTGAGCCAAGAGGTCGAAACATGATTATATAGCCAAAACCTTCCCCGCTTTGAAGTTCTTCAGGAACTGGCTATAGCAACAAGGGAATCGGTCAATAAGCATTTGCAACTATGCACTGTTTTAATTGAATCTTCATTCTCTAAGTATATTTTAGTAGTATTGATTTAGTTGGCTGTGCCTTAGAGAAGATAATAATGTTTGCTCCATCAATCAATGTAATATTGAAATAAAAATCAAAATAGTAAATCTATTGAAGCAATCAATTTGGAAACAAAAGATCAGAATAGCTCTGTTAAGACTACTCTCTTTCATCCATGAAGTTTTCAAAATTAAAAGCATTTCACTCAGCTTAGGTATTATCTGAATTTCTTTTTTTTCCCAAGGAGCAGAGAAATGCTAGTTTTGTATGATTTCGATACAGGAAAATAAAAGAGTTGATAGAGGAGCAAATACATACACAGATATAATTGCCTGCATATAAGTATAGTGCAATTTTAGTACAAGTGAAGTAATAATTTCTTGAAAATACTTTTCAGTTTGTTTAGAATAGAGATGTTACTCTTACAGTCAACATGGCAAAATTAATGTTTCTATTACTAAAATCTCCATCAAGGTATGTATTAATGACTCATACTGAATAGGCAATTTTATCAACACCGCATCCAGCATGAACTTTATTTTCTTGTGATAAAAATAATTTCTATGTTGACTTCTTAAAGCAAAAGAACATTTGTGAAACAAGAAGAGATCATAAAAAGGGAGAGGCACTCCTAAGCAAAGTGGTGTTTATTTAGGTGCTCGCAGCTAAGAAAACTGCACTGGAAAGCAGCCGTGCAAAACAGGAGCAATAAGAGAAACAGTGGGACTACTGCAGGCGTCTCAGTGATTCATAACTTTGAGTTCCAAGTTCCTCTTCATTAGAGAAACTGGGAAGGATATCTGGGAAGGATAATGGTGTGGTGGAAGTTATACGTGTTTTTGAGACTTCTGTGACCAGAGATTTAACCAAGGTCTTCAGCCAGTTCATCACAGAAAGCTGAAGAGTTGTGTTCAGTGTTGGCTTGGCATAATTAGTATTTTTTCTGCCTGTTTTTTAGGACACACTATGGAATCTAACAGGCGAATTCAGTTCAGTGAAAGTGAAATTTCACTCAATTTGGAGCATACAAAGAGAAAAAGGTTGGCAGTATTCTTTTTTTTTTTTCTTTCTTTCAGTCTCACTTTTTCTTCCTGTCACTTCCCTTCACCTCAAGAAATGTTGGTTAAATGGCGGTTTTCAGCATACAGCAAAAGATAGGTAAATTTCATTTGGTCGATGATTAACACCGATTTTATTCCTTTGATTTGCTTTAATCCGTATCTAAGGGTTAGGTTATTTCTATCTTTGGAAAAAGCATAGTCAAGTTTAAAGAGTGGTCTACTTGCTTTGTTTAACCTGAACTAACTGTGGTTTTGGAAGCCCAGACCTAAGTTGCAAGCTCAACAGAGATCATTTTGATCAGCCTCCTCCACGCATGCCTCCTGCCACAGGAACATACGGCAAGCTCCTGCTGTGCTGGGTTAGCTCCCCATCAAACAGATGCACTCAGTGCTAGGTGAGGTTCCCTGTCTACACAGTTCTCATCAGCTCCCTACATATGGATGGTATTTCTCACCTGTAATGAGGGATCCTGAGGGCAGGAGATATTTTGGTCAGTTTTTCCATAGAGAATGGAGCCCTGAGCAAGGGCCTGCCATTTCACCTGCATCTGTTTGTGAGGAAACTCCTTCCTGAGCTGCTCTTGGTGCATGCCAGGAGGCTGCCAGATGGCAGGAGAAGGAGAGCTACGTCTCACCGCGCTTACTTCCTGCACTCTGCAATGACCTGTGCTCGCACACTGCGGTACATAGCATGTATTTCAACCGTTTGGAAAATATATTCTTACTGGAGTGCTAGAGAATTAAAGGGCTCATCTCCTTTAACACATAATAGGATATGTCTTGTCAGCACAGTATTCCAGAATGAAAAACATGTAAACAATCTATGAAAAATGTTAATGCAGAAAATGGCCAAGCAGATTAGTGTATTAAGCACCTTCTGCACAATGGAGATAAGAGGGTTATAGGGACTTCTAAACATCTTTATAAAATGTCTCTTAAAACTGTTTAATAAACTGTTCACTGTGGCACAGAAAACTTGTTGTATAACTTAACAAATTATTTCCTCTCAAGATGCGAGATGAAATCCTGGCTTATAAAAAGCCAGTGACCAAACTCCTATGGATTTCAGTAGGGCCCTGATTCCACCCATACATTCTACCCTTTTCCTCATTAGAAAGCTTAAGTTATTTGATTTTACAATTACCTTGCATGTGATGACAAGCTTGGAATGACTTCCTCCACCTCCACTTATATTTGTTGGTGCCACTTCAGGAACTGGAGAAAAAAGGGATTTCCGTGTTTGTAGTTACCCACTACAAGGAGTCCTGTCAACTGAAAGATGAGAGCTTTTCCTCTCAACTGGTCTTGTATGTAGCTATTCTGCCTTTCAACACGTAGAACAGGGACACTATATAACAACACATTTTAAATGAACTGAAATTATGTTTACACATTTTCAAGTTTCTAAGGCTGAAGCCACAGATGTATTTGATACATGAGTACTCTGGTTCAAAAATAAATTAAAAAAGCTAGTAACATCAAGTATCAGATATTATTACACCTCATCAACTAATTGGCAAAATGATGTTCCATTCAGACGGTTATGCAACACTACTGATTTTCTAACTGTGCATTTATTCAGTAAACATTTTGTTGGAGCAATATATTATTTTTTTTCAATTGGCTATATGCTTTTTCTTAGGGAATTCAAGACTTCTTTCTCACCTACAAGTGAGAAAGGCTACAATGGCCAATAGTGCATGTACTGGGGGTTCACGTACCCCATGTTGGTTAAGGACCTCCGTAAGTCCATCCTGGAGACCAGGTAACATGCTGGTGTCCCCAGCTAAAGGGGCTTCTCATCACTCAAACATCCATCCAAAGAGGCAAGGAGAACACTGATACTCATCTGAGAGCACCTCCTCTAGGCTTACCCTTTGTCTCCTGTAATAGGTGTCTGAAACAGAGCAATGACACTTTGAAAGTGTCTCCAACTCTCCCCAACTTAAATAACTAAATTGCTTAGATTAAATAATTATTTTTTGGTAGTTTAAGATAGTTGAAGTGAATCTCATTCATAAATAAAGCAGGTGTGGGCCTTTTAAGTTCATGGTGATACATGTTGCTATTAAATATGTGAACACACTTTCACTGCTAGATTCAAGTCTACATCTAAATCTCTCTCTCTAGTAATGTAGAAATTTGAAGCTTATTTTGTTCTGCAGTTTTAAAGTGACTGCAAGTACAAATGGACATTTGGCCATTTTGTCTCTTTTTGGAGAATTTACCATAGATACTTAATTTTGTAAGTGACAGTTAACTTTTTGTGCAAATCAGAGGTAAACAATTTAAGACTGAAAAGAACAACATTAAAGGAAAAAAAACTAACAAGCAGGGCTTACTCAGTATTTCATTTCTTCTTGAACCAATGGATGCTCAGTGAGTGCATGTGTTAAATGTGTTCAGTACTCACTACATTTGCATGAGGAAAGATGTACACTGTTGCTCAGAACAGCCTCAACTTCGCCATAGTTGAAAAATAGTTGAAAATTTACAGTTGAGTGCATGGACAGAGGCTCAATTAATTCTCACGTCCATTTTATTGAAACAAACAGTGGCTCATTTGCATCCACAAATCTTCTAATGCTCAATCAGATTTTAGCTCATAAAATGGCTTTTACAAGAGGAAAATTAGAATTCACCCCTTCACTGCTAGTCTATTGCCTTCCACACTGTGATTCTGCTTTCATTTTCCTCTCCTGAGGAAGATAAGCTGTGCCTCGCCCATATGCACAGCACGGTACCGCGACAGGATCATCTACAGCAGTTTATGGGTTAAGTAACTAAATCCTGCAGCAAGTCTTTCCGCTCATTTTGTGGAGCTTCAGACTAGGCTACGCTGTAAGAAAACTATTTCTTATGCTATTGCCATGTTATATGATTTTTTTTTTTCTTTCTAGACCTATCCATGTAAACGTAATAAAATTAAAGAAAGCGTTTACTGATTGAATAGGTGGTTTGGAATATCACACTCTGGAGCCCCCCAAGGTGGCAGCAAGAAGGACAGACCCTCTCTATATTACCCTTGATCCCATGATCAATCAGGTAATGCAGAGCACACATTTGTGGCACTCCAATGGGGACTGGAAAACCTGGCTTCTTCCTGTCCGCCTGCAGCTTTTCTTTAATCTCCCTATTGCACATTGATGCAATGAAAACTTTGTGGTCCTCCAGCTGAAGAGCCGTGTACCATGTTGTGGCACAGATTTCCCCCCCAGCTACCTCAGCCCAGGCAGAGCTGCTGCCTGCATCAGTGCTGGAAGGTCTCAGCTCTTGCCCTTCACGGTGTGTGCGCAGCCCTTGTGTTCAGTTTCACTGCTGCACAGGTAAGGAGTTCTGGACTGCTAATATGTCTCATTTGATTCTTCTGCATCTGGCAATCTGAGAGTTTCTGCTATTTAAACTGTTGTTCTAATGATTGACTTTTTTTTTTCTGTTATTGATAAAATTAATACATTTTGAAGTACCTTTGGATCAAAATGGCCTCTTCCAAAAATATCTAGTAAATATTCTAAGGAGCAATTGGACGGCCTCTTTCTGAGCGTATGTGTATTTGCTACTATATAACCTACAATACTGTATTTTGAGTTCAGTCTTGAAAGGCAACTTGCCAAGCTTCAGATCAAAGCAAATTAGATAAGCATAAAACAGAGAACATATAAAACCTGCTTCCATTTCACTGCTTTCCTTCCTATGAATACTGATTTTCTAGGTGGGAAAGTGTTGATAGGCACAAGACTGGGGGAAACATTAACAAACCAAAGGCTTGGGCTTCAAATAAATTGTACCTAACTGAGCAAGTCAGAGGACTGACAGTATCGGTCAGCCAAGAATGAATCTTCTTCCCATGAGGTTCCATGTCCCAGGAAGATAAATGTATAAAGGTTAGACAGACTGCTACGAAGAATTCCACGTTGGAGTCATTGCAAGCTATTAGCTTCACCAGGCTTTTCACATTTTAACTTATTTGCTGTAGTTAAAGCAATAATATCCTGTCCTTGCTGATGCTCACATTATCAAAACGCCTCTGTAGCACAGGCACTACTTGTTTGTAGTAAGATACATCAGAGTGGGCATTACCCCTTTCCATTCAAGTAACAGAATAGGCTATAAACAAGTTATCCCTGAAGGGAACAAAATGGTGCTTCCAATTGCTTGAGTGAAAGCCTGCGTTCGGGATGGGTGTTCTGTCTGTTTTGGGAGATGTCAAAGGGAATACAACCAACGTACCAACCTGACTTTCTAAAACAGGCTGGCAGGAGGCAGGAACTTACTTGCTGCTTTAGTTTTCAACAGTGCCGATGGTTTGCTTGGCTCCCCAGTTCCAACACTATTGCTGGCCACCACATGGAATTCATATTCGACTCAAGGGCTTAAGTCAACCACTGTTGCCAAGTGAGTCCTATCATTAAGGACTTCAGGAACTAAAGACAAGATAGACATGTAAATGGAAATATTTTCTTTTTGCAGTGCATAATGGTATACAACAAAAATACAAAGGAGCTCTCAAATTGCTCACCTGTTGAAACTGCCTGCCATCCAACTGAGAAAGGAGTCCTTGTCTGAACACTGCAGATCTGGACTGGACTGTTATTATCTACCCCAGCTTTCCATGATAACAGAGCAGTAGAGCTAGAAATATGATCAACTTTAACATCTTCGGGTGGACCTCGGGGGCCTAACATGAATATATATTTTAAGATAAAAGTATTTAAAAGAGAAAATAAGTGCTTGACTAGATGGGCCACTCTTAAGGCACTGGAATTAGGAAGGTGAAGATTCATAACAGTGCAGTCTCTGAAATACATTTTAAATGTAAACCCAATGTAGAGTCTGCATTTCATTTTTTAAATTCTTGAGAGATTTCTAGAAGTCAGGAAACTAAATATCTTTATGTTACTAATGAAAATCATAAATAGGGTTTTGAGTTTTGTCTGGCAAAGAAAATTACACACTTTTGTTATATCGTACAACATTTGCAGAATTTCTTCTGAATTTAATGAAAACTGAGCTTTAGAAAGAATGCAAAATTGCACACCATGCAGATTTCTAATTTCTGGTAAGGATAAAGTGGATGTACTTCCATCACAGCTTTCCTCTTGCTGCTGATAGGAAAGGGTTAGCTAAATCTTTAGTCTGGTCACTGAGGTGACCATAGAAAATCATCTTTCATGCAATCTGCAGATACTGGAGGAAGAAAGGTGTTTTGTTTTTGTGTCCCTTTGGCAAGCTGCTGAGTGCTGCAGCGATACGCAGAGAGGAGCAGGTGACACTTGTCTGTTCACAGCAAGAGAAATCTGCCTTCCCCAAAGGCCAGGACACAACCACGTGCATTTCCCTGCACTAGCAGCAGACCTGGAACAGCCTGGCCAGCAGCTCAATTGAAACCTAGACCCAAGGGTAGATGATAGATACCATTGTATTAGTGGTTTCACTAATACAGTGGTTAATGCTTATTAAATCAGCATTCTAGGACTTCTCAAACAGCAGACGATGTTGAGAATTTCTAATTCTTTCAGAAGACATGAAAGAGAAGACATGAGAGAGACATCTACTTTTAATGGACAGACCTCGTACCTCGTGCAGACATACTTCCCAGAATGATGCAGTTGGATATTTCCTATCATAATTATATCTCCTGCTGTGGATTGTCTGTCTATAGTTGTTTGTACTGTACAGACATACTTCCCAAAATGATGCAGTTGGATATTTCCTATCATCAAATCCCCAACAGATTCCTGGAGATACAAAGAAAATAAACTTATTACTCACAACATGCTTTCCATCCTAGACATTTTTTTATAAATTGTTCAATATTAATAAAAACTTCATCTTTTAAATTAAAATATTCATAGCTATCATCATTTTTTTGCATGTGGACATTTTTATTATGGCTTCACAAATAACTCAAGCATCCTTATGAAATTTAAGGGAGAGAAATAAATGGCTTCAGTCCTTATAAAGCAACAGTTATTTGCCACGCATATCAATAATGATGAAAGAATTATGGTCAATGTTGATGTGGTTTAAAGATTGTGGCAAATAGCTTCGTTAAGTACTATGGAATTTAAGAAAACTTACTCCTCCAATTCTTTCAAAATGATGTATTCCTCTGTTAAAATCTGTTAAAATCAATTACATTGTCATTGAAGGACCAGGTGAATACCACATCAACAGAGGGGTCATGAGACACCTCGTAGGGAAGGACAATGCTTTCTCCAACTGTAACATCCATATTAGAAGGTGGAAAAGTAATTACAGTCCTTTCTGTGGACACACACAAAAATCTCTTTTCTTAAAATCGTAGATCCCGAATGGGTTTTGTACCATTTGTGAAATGGTTTAAAATTGGCCAGAAAGTTACATAAGAAAATTATCTGTAATATAGTGATGATTTCAGAACACTCTTACCTACACAGAGCCTCTTCTCCAGTATCAGTAGGAGTACACTGTGTGCCTCACACAGAGTTTGTGGATGTCAGAAGCAACATACTAAATTAGCCCTACGTTACTTTGTAAAGCCTATAGCCAATAGACATGATCTCAGCTCAGAAAGTGCAGAATTCATCACTAAAAAAGTTAAAAATAAGCCTCAACTTTGAAACTCCTCTTGCAGCAAAAGCAAAATTGGTGTCTGCCTTCCCTTAATATACTGAAATTCTTCTGCTTTTTAATTTATATTAATGGTAGTGGTAGATTACTGCGTAGTGTTGCTTACATTACATCTCCAAGGGAGATCTCTCAAAAAATAGAATAACTATGTATTTTTTTTAACTCTTTACACCGAGAAACAAAGTTGCTCTTAATAGGAGAAGTAGGCGTTTGTTGAAGGGAAAAGAAATGGGGTTACATGGCCTCACTTTTGTTGGCATGACTGGCAGATAGATTAAAGATAACAACCACTTTCTTGTAAGCAGTTCTCTTGAATAAAGCTTTTGTGTTTGAAAGTGTTACAAAACGGTGAGAATTCAGAAGCACATGAATAAAATGGGAGGAGAATCTACTCAATAATATTAATATGTTCTGAAAATAATGTTAGATGAGGAGAAGAAAATTTGCAGAAGTGGTATTAGTTCAACATTCATTTTGGCTTAACCCCATGTGTTATAAATGTATTTTAAAATTTCAGGATTTGTTTTTACCGAGGTCTTTGTTCCAAAGGATTGACACAAGATATGACATCACCTTCAAACACATTTTCATTCAGACTCCCAGAGACTTTGCAGAAAGTGATTAATAATTTAGCAGAACTGGGCAAAATGGCTTCTTCACAGAGCTACTGTTGGCGACTGTTAAAACAGTGGTCAGATAGCAGCGAGGTGGAATACTGATTTTTTGCTAGTCTTTTGAAATAGAACTTGGACCTCACTAGTTGCAGTGCTACCTACCTGATGTAGGTAGCAAATTATATTTTCCAAGGAACACAAAAAGCCTATTTTGCATTGCTCTAAACAAACTAGGGGATTTTTCTTTCTGGTATCATTAAGAAGCTCACAGTCTAGAGCAGGTATTCCCATAAGGTCTTAAGAGCTGGAACACACTTTCTCAGATTTTTTTGCATACTCTGATTGCTCTTCTTAGCTATTTAAAACTATCACTTTCACCAGTTTGTTTGGTGTCAAAAACTGCAGAAGTGTGAAGGCCTCAGATGACAGTCTTGAAGATTCTTGATCATTATTTAGAGAAATTTCCCCCTTTCCCTGAAAGCAAAGTGTAAGACGCAATAAAATCCAGACGACTCAAGGGCCATATTCTTTGTTGGCACAACTCCACTGACTTCAGCCTACACTGGCAAAGAATCTGGCTCCATAAACCTCAATTGAATCTATTTGACACACAGGCAACAGCCCAGGTAACGTTACAGAGTAATGTTGAAAAGTATCTGAGAACTACAGAGGACTTCCACAAGATTTTCTCGCTCTTTTACTCCTGTACTTTATATTTCTCAAAGTGGAAGAAAAAGAACTTTGTGAAGTATTCTGCTGTTACTTGTAATAATGCTGGATATGTTAAAAGAAGAAGAAAGAAGCAATATGCAAGTGTATGTCAAAGATCTGAAGTCTTGTGATACCTGGAACTTCTTTTTGCCGCTAGCTAGTCAAGAAGCACTAGGTACTAGCCCGGTATGGTTCTCCATACGCCCTGCACTCTTCCTTCAAGGCCGTCCCATAGGACTATCTCCCTGCTTAGGTCTACTACTGTGTGCAGCTCTATAATAAACTACAAAGGCCAATTAAGTTGGCCAGCAAAGAAACAAAATCCTTCCTCGGCACACTAAGACCGGGTGCAAACTCTCTGCTGCTCTCACTGACTGTGACAGTCTCCTCCCAAACTCTGCCTGCCTTTTGTCTGTTCTGTCTTTACCTGTGCAGGAAAGACCTCATGCTTGTCAGCTCAAAGCTGACAGATTATGTTTGATTTAGTGGAGGATGCACACAGCCTGTTCTGCCTCCCAGCCTTGGTGGCCACTGGATACGTTCTGAGCACCAGCGCTGGGAAGACGGCCACAGCGGAGCGGCTTTTCCGAACCCCTGCCCAGCGCCTTGCTTGCAGGGCTGGGAATGGCCTCTGCTGAGGCTCCTCCACAAGGCCAGGGGATGGGACTGGCAGCAGCACATTTCCTGAGCACTACCTTGGAGCATAGCCTTGCTCCCTACCTGGATAGGACTAAATGGTGGTAAAGTGGTTCAACTTCCCAGGTCTCTCAGACAGACTCTAAAGCCCAAGATGCGCAAAATTTGTAATCAGGTTCAATGGCTACATTCCCAAAGCTGTTGCATACAAATAGAAAATGATGTGCAAACAGACGTCCAAACAGATCACAAATAAGACAACTGCAAGCCCTCTTACAGAATATATTAGTTGGATTAGAAATTCTAGGCACCATTTATCACTGTTAAAACCTGCAGGATGCCACTTTAAGGGACAGATAAATGAAGTGAAAAAAACCTGTGTGATGGAATCCATTACTGAAATTATATTTTTGGAATATGAGAGCATAAAGGTTTCTTTATAAAATATGACAAATCTCAATAATTACATGCCGTTTTATAAGAACTCTTATTGGGAGGAAGTTACTCGCCTCTGCCAAGTGAATGTTCAAAACTGTCCAATAATGAATTACACTGGCTTTTTGTGGTGTATGTTTTTAGCAGTGTTTGCAAAAACTCCATCTCAGGAGACCATCATCCTCTTCTATCTTCCTTCTACTGTAGCCTGCTTATATCAGTGACAGCACTGATGCATTTGTTCATGCATGCCATATTTTCTGCTTCTTTTATGGAGCATGTTTTTGACTCTCAGCTCAAATACTTTTAAAAGCTTCTTAAAAGCTCTTGGTTGTACATTATCTATCTATCTTGCTTAGCAACTGCAGATACATATTATACAGCAAATCCCATTCCAGAGGAGAAAAGAGATAAGATGTTGTGAGTGCTTGAGGTATAATAAAGACTTCTCACACAACGAATAAACAACTCAATGAGCAGCAATAAACTTAATTTGCACATTAGATATGCTTTTCCAAGTTCTGACATTTCAGTTGAAAATAATGCTGAGGCAATGAGGCCTATAATTGAACAGCCAAAACTTCTCCAGAGGGGAAACAAAAACAAATGTTCCCTGCAAACAAGATCATTTTTATACCATGTTGTTACTCGGGGTTTTAATAAACTTTGTAAATGCCAAACTTCTTCTTATTTTTTTCATTTTTTTAATGTGATTTTCTCATGCTGCTCCATTATGTATACATAGGATATGTGAAATGGTATATAACCCTCATGAAGTCAGAGCTGCCTAAACTCTACACTCCTGGTTTTATTCAGTGCTCGCCGTGCTGGAACATTGTCTCTGAGTACATGGTGCCTTGCACAGTGATAACTGCGCTTTGATCATACAAACACAAAAAATATTTTAGCCACCTGCAATAGGTTAAGGAAGAAGTTGCCCCTGCAGGTTAGAGTACTGATTCTGAAATCACTAAAAATAAGTTTATTAAGAAAAAATCCTACAAATTATGTTTAATAATGTGCTCTTGCAACTGCAATTATTTATGTTATGTTATGCATACCTGATAAGTGTTTTCTGTTATTTGACAAGTTAAATGTTTTAACTTGTTCTCCTCATTTCTGATCAGCAAATATGAATATTTGTATAAGAAAATACCTCTATTGAAAAGATCGTGCAGGAGATATAGAAAAAAAACAAACTAGGTTTGCCCAGTTTTTCTTTTTTTTCTCTAAGTTCTCAAACATCAGCGGATATGGAACATGGCCATTTCACCTGGTGTTCACAAGAATATCTGTGCCAACAATAACTCTTTATGTTCTTTAGCTCCTGACCAAGCCACCTAAAGGATAGGTGGACTGTGCTAATGCTGTTTCCTGGCGGAGCTAGAATATAGCAAAAGCTTGAAGCGAAGATCTATTTTGGATGAAATATACTTTAAATATATTTTAAAATATAGCTGGAGTGCCACCATTGCAACATTCATCCAGCGAGGGGTCAAATTCTTCCCAGTACAGGGAGCTGATGTCTGCACCTCCCACTGCCCACAGCGCTGCACTGTAGCCGTCTGCTCCGCCTGGAGGGCAGGGGCAAAGCAAGGGGCCGTCCGAGGGGCCGCAGCCTGTCCCCTCAGAGAGGACACGCGGCGAGGACACGGGCAATAACAGCAAAGGAAGAAACCTCGCCATCCAACCTAACAGGATATTCCTGCTTCATATCCAGCTACTGCAGAACGGGACAGGTGACATCTGCATTTAGGGACACAAAAAAAGCCCCCCAAAAATGCAGGAGGAACCAGTGACAGAGCAATTTTCACTGACATCCATGTAAAGTTTGGGAAACATCATGTACTAATTTGGTCATTGCACTTTGACACATCTCAGTCACTTGGTCTTAGGATTTGACTTATTATAATGAAAGTTGACTTGTACCAGTTCATAGTGATGACTCCAAAGAGACAGGTTGCTTTCTCTTTAAAGAGGAGAATTAAAATTTTAGTTCATATACACCATGGAGAAGAAAATAATAGTAATGTGAGAGGATGATGTTCCTCACTCTCCCTTCAAAAAAAAAAGAATCTGCTTAGTTACATGAACGTTTGTACTTAATTATCAAATTGGCTTAGCTCAAACAAAAAATCATATTTAAGGAAATACAAGCAAGAAAAAATCCCATGATTGTTTTCAAATAATGGTCTGCAATTTGAAATGAGACATCTTAAGGTATTAATATCCAGGAAAAGAAAATAGTCTCAAAGTATAGGAGATCCCTAACTGCTCCTTGATTTATTAGTAATGGAATTGTTACACTGGGGAGAGCTTTACTAAGGAAGGCCATTTTAATATTCAAAATTTAAAAAGTCATGTGAAGGACTAAAGAATCCTTTTTGCTTGTCTCTGCATTGTTTTGGAGTTATTTACCAAAGTAGCATGCAGCAACTGGGACACAGATCAGAAGTATGTGGCTTTGTGATTAGGAATACAGCATATGCAACATATATGCACCATGCTGAGGAAAATTAAACCACCTGAACTTCAGAACATCTTATTTCTTTTTGTCAGCACAGCTTTGAAGACTCTTCTGTAGTCTGAGATGTGATATAAATTATAAATGAGCTGAATAAACTTATCCAAGCACACTGCAAAAAGTCCACTGAATTTCCAAATTGCATCTTGTGAAACTGTTTGCCCAATGGTTGCAATATTGCAGTCCATGTCTGCAACTTCTAAAGGTGTACTGGAGTGCAAATATTCTCATAAAGTTACCACACTTGTCCGTTGGTATCTTAGGAGGCTGGAGTGATAAATACATGGATCATCGGAGTGATGCGATCACGAGATTGTCTTTGCTGCAAGAAAAGCTTCAAATCGCAAGTGAAAATTTGTCAATACTGACTGGCAGAGTCTTGGACATCCCAGTGTGTTTCAGCAAAAAGCACATGCATTCCAGCATTCATGAAGAACAAATGAAGACACTAAAATACCTTTCACAACCAGGTTTCCTGAGTTTCTGGCCACTCCAAATTGATTTGTTGCCATACAAGTGTACACTCCCACATCTGATTTGGTAATGTTGTAGAGCTTAAGACTGCCATCCTCTGGTAAGGAGACCCTGGGGGGAATAGGGGAAGAAAAAAAGAAAAAAAAAAACTTCTATCACAGAAACTGTAGTAAAAATGCAGTGCTACTTTTAGTATTTAAATGCTTTCATCATCTTTTTTCTTGGACACAGCAAGCTGAATATATATCAGCTTTTTTCACCTCTATGCTTATTACTGATTTTTATATTGGAAATATCGTATTGCCATATTGCAGCTGACCAGTAAATGATGGAACTCGCTTTCCTGCAGCACGTTTGGAGTCCTGTGAGAAAGAATTAAGACCCAATGTGTTATCTGATTGTGCTCGTTTTACCATGGGATGCATTTTTCTTTCCAGATCCCAACGTTCCTGTGCAATCCTAATGTTATGTCTGAGGGCCAACTGCCTGTGCAATTTTGCCAGGATTATTAAAAGATATTAGCAGATTAGCTGAAATGCCATCTCACAAAGCAAGGAACCAAATCAAATATACCCCTGTCTCCCAGGGCCCCCAAACCACCTTGTTAGTGACTGTGTTTACATCAGTTTGCAGGGGATTGGCTAGATGGCAGTTAGCAGTAACTTCAGAATCACTTCTGGGTTTTATGGATGAAATTAATTTCTGAGTTTATTGATATAGCTCTTCACGTGAATGAGATGCTTTAGGATGTAAGAGTTTAGACTAGTTTGTCTTTCGTAAGCTTTCACTGTACAAAGCACCTTATACGTACAAGGGCAGCACTTCAAGGTTTGGGGATTTTCTTCACAAATATATAGAACACTTAGCTATTCAAAGATAGAGAAATTAGATTGAAAACTGAATTAGAATGAACCTTAGCAGAGAAAACAATATTATCCTGTTGTGCTGTGCTCATTTTGTGTCAATTCTTTTGTCTACTCATTCCAGCTAACAGATGTTGATGTTCTTGGCCAATTTTTTTCTGAGTTTAGAAGAAGGATAATGAGCTCAAAGATATTAAATTCCTAGAAGCTTCATGAAAATGGGGTCAGAGTTTCTATTTATAGTCACCACAGCCATGAATGTTACGTTACTGTATGAGCACAGTCCTTAGTAGGCATCAGAGAATCTGCACAGCACAGGACTGCAAATCACCTCACTTTGGAAAAGCTGCACTCAATTGAGACACCTACCTAGATCTGACAAAACTCAACTTTAAGTCATGTATCTACAGAAAACCAGGCTTCGTTCCCTCCAGTGCTAGCAGAATCACTGCATTTTTTATATTCATCTTTTAATTGACATTTAAATCAAATACAGGAATCCTCTCATATAAAGAAGATACCTAATTCATGTTTCACAGCTTGGGTATTTAATATTTATTACTAACAACATAAGATTGGATGATGTAATGAATTATTAAAGGAAATGAACAATAACAAGAGCCGAAGTTGAAGCTGACAGTAATATCATAGCCATTAACACACACAAAAAAAATCACAGCGCCTTGCTGTATTCCACTTCTGTATTTATATGCTTGTAGTTGTACGCAGAACACACATTAGGCCTTGTTCTGCTTCCAGTTTCATGTTCCCAGCTTCTCAAACGCCATGCGCAGAGCTACACTGATTTCTGGCCCCTGTTTGAAGCACAAACACCAGCGCGTCCTGAGGCCCTGCCATGAGGCTGCACAGAGCACGAACCAGCTCTGGCCGCAGTGGAGGCAGACGCATGACGGGGAGTTAATTGTCACAGGCCGTGTCCAGCCACCTGTCAAATGCAGAGGAGAGCTCAGCCCTGTGCTCAGTGCACCAGGTGATCAGATGCTGGAGAGGAGCTAGAATGGGGCTTGTTTTTTAAGCTTTTTTTTCCCCTGTTTGCTCCCACTGCTGAATCAGCAGGATGCTCTAATGTGCCTCAGAGCTGATTAAATTCACCTTCAAATCTACATTTTTCACCAGCTGTGATTCATGCTGCTTCTTCCCTTCATTTCTCTCCTTAAAAGATATCAGGTTTGGAAGGAGAGGCCCAATCCTTTCACAGTGTAAATTAGCGCTGCTTCAGGGAAGGCAAAAGAAATTGGGTTTTAAAAATAGGAGTCCTGCTGCTATGTCACAAAGATGTTTAAAAGGACATATCAATAAGTGATTCGCTGTGGAGCAACTTCAGGCAGCTGAGGCTCCACAGTCTGAGCTGAACAACTTAAACCCAAAGTAAGCGATGTGTATGTGGCTACCTCATACACGACACCTACAGAGGTAACTGGCCTGTGCGTGGTCACCGGTTCTCCTCTGAATTGCCAGGTGGCTTCAGGGAAAGGTCTTCCCAGCATTTGGCTCCTGCCCGTGAGATTGGTCTTCCAGGGCTGTCTGTTATTTCTGTCTCCTTCTCTGGAGATCTTCAAAACCCACTTGGACGCAGTCCTGTGCCACGTGCTCTAGGTGACCCTGCGTGTGCAGGGGGGTTGGACTAGGTGATCTCTAGAGGTCCCTTCCAACCTTAAGGATTCTGTGATTCTAGGATTCTGTGTGCAGCCCAACAAGGACACACACCAGCTGTGTCCTCTCGCCTCATCCTGCGCCTTGCCCCTCGCACGAGGACTGCACTTAAGCCATGGGAATCATCCTGCAACAGCTGAAATAGAAGGGAAACCTCCACACAACCAGTGCTGCTGACTGTGAATAAATGCTTGGCCTCTGTTACCTGAGATACACTTTCCATCCTATATTTTCTATGCAAATCTATTCAGTGTGTTCTCCGAAGCTGAATTTCATTCCGTGTTCATTAGGGTGCTTTCCACAGTTTGTGTGTTCGATTGTCTCAGCTCAGTCTTTTCACTTGCACCTCTCCAACTTCTCATCTCACACTGTCATCAAATTTTACCCAGTTGAAAGACCTGGTCCTGCTTAGGGGTGGATTTAGGAACGAGGAACATGTGAGTTGCAGATCTTCCCACCATGCTGCGCTGTGCAAAGGCAAAGGCTGCAGAGGCTGCTGCTTGCAGTGTAACACGGGGCTGGCGCTTCACCCTGGCGGGAGAGCGGCCCAAGTGGCAGCCACGACATGGTGGTGCGAGACCCAGTCCTTGGCTGACAGCAACATTGTCACCTGAGTGACTGCATCTATCTGACCTGTACCAAAAAATAGCCACGTGTCCTATGTTCGTAAGTGGGGCTCCCGAGCTTTAAGGAGCCAACTTAGCGAGTTTCTCACCACCAAATATTACGGCCCTGTTATTTTTATTGCAGTTGCATCTGAAAGTTCTAACAAGAAAGTGGAATATTGAAATGGGACAAAGCAAAGAGACAATCCCGGTCCCCTAAAACATCCAATCTAGGTAAATATATAGGAAAAAACAGTCTGTAAACAGACAGTAATATAGAGAAATATCTTTGAATGTCCAGACCCTCTAAATACATCAGTGACTGAAAACCACCCAGTCTTTTCCTCTCCATGAATCACAGGTCAGCTTGGGAACAGCACCATTCCCAGTCTTCCTAGTTTTCACCTGTTTTGCAGGACCAGTTTATGGCATTAGAGGAAGCAGCACTGAAGAAGTGAAATGTCATGAGAATGCCTGCAATGCTGGGCAGGAAACACGAGTGCATGAGATCCAGCCATGCCGTCTTCAGCCATGTCCTGTGCCAAGCTTTCGCCTGGGACACGCTGCCCTGAAGGCTGGGGGAAACTGATGTTTGAGGGCACCGTGAAACTTGCTGAGGGCCTTGCCCAATGCAGGAACAGCAAAGGTGGTTTCACACTCAAAAGTTGCAGCGTGGCTCGCTCTATTCTTACCTCAGCTTATTTCAATTAAGAAATGCTTCAGTCAATTAAATGTAAACTTTCCCGCTGAGGTATGAAGGAAAATTATATTACCAAAATGTTTAGTGTTCTATTTTGTCAAATAAGTCTGAAATTTACCCTAATGAAAAAAAAAAAAAGCCTTCTAGTATGAAGTTAAGTCAGCTCACAGATGAGTTACTGGTTATGGCTCTTTTGCTGAAGTTTTGTGATGCCTAGCTGAGATCTTTTTTCTATATTCTTTCCTAAGAATTGAGACTTGAATGATTCATCGCATCCTGATTTATCCTCTAAGAGGGCTTTGTAGCCACATGTGCTGACCAGGTAATCTGTGACCTGAAGAAAAGTTTTTACATTTCAATGTTTAGGCAAACTAAGAATGCCATGGCTCTCCCAAGAGATCAAACAGGGCTTAACAGAGAGAAACCATCATGTGAGCTAATGAAGTTTCAGAGCTGTTCGAAACAGAGGTTGTTACCTAAAGTATACACGGAAACTACCAGTAAATATTTTCAAATATTCAAAATTTCAAATTCTGGCAGAACTTATGCAAAAATGCCATGGACTCTTGAGTAATTAGTTACCAGGAAAGTGAATTAAAGCAAAGAATGTGAGCAATGTCCAGATGTACTGAGATCTACTTCAGGACAGGGATAAGAATACAGAGCAGAGCAGAGAATCCAGACAGTGCATTTCAAATGCAAGAAGAAAGAGATGTGAAATACCAATCCAGCTGGAATGGACAGCAAATTTCATATCATCTTCAGTGGTGCCATGATTTTATGCCACGGGTAGGTTCAAAGTGACTGCACTTTATACTCTTCCACTTGTCTTTCAAATGAGAGCAGGCAATGGGAGTATTTTCCTTAATGGACTTCAGATCAAGCTCTTTAGAAAATGATTAAAAAGAAGCTGTGAAACACATCTCGCTTGCTCAAAGCCTCGCTGAAAACTGTTACTTTTCACAACATTTTAGACTGTGTGAAGGCTATAGATAATAATTCTTAGCATTAGCATCAAAAGGCAAAGTAATTCCAGGCACAACAACAATAAAAGTATAATGGAAGTATAACATTTCCAGGATAACAGGAGTAATTCCTCTGCCAGGAAAACTGGACTTTTGTCAATAAACCAGCATTTGTCAAAGTGCAGAAGGCAAAAGATTTCATAAAAGCCCCGTTCCCGCAAGAGACTATTTGAGCATAAGCCTCACTTACTTAAATAATGCTTAAATACTTACCAGACTCATGCCTGCTGCCGGTGCTGCTGCCTGGGTTACAGTGGGTGCTACCTCTGGGTGAACAGCTC
>NW_010585123.1:8607-23806 GCF_000705375.1 Tinamus guttatus
CAGGGACCTCCACAAAGTCTTCTCCAACATGCAGGTAGTAATGCTGGCCTGCGACCCCCAGCACCAGCTCTGGTGTCATGTGGAAGGGCGAACCTAAGTGCAGGATCTGTCAAATTCACATTAAAATCAGAAGCACTGCCTGCCTTTTTGGAAAGGACGGGTGTGGAACCGTTTGCCTGGCCCGTGCTCCATCGATGAGCCAGCAGTGCGAACGGCGGTGTGTGCGCTGCGCATGGTTTGTGTTGAGGGAATGAGGACAAGAAGCTTAGTCCTTCCCAGGAGCTGCACTGAACCTGGCCAAGAGTAACGGCGTGGAATCGTTCTTGGTGGGTGCCCTTTGTGCTGGTCTTCGTGGTTGTTTTGCTTTCGCTGTGGCCAGGCACCCGCGTGGTGCCAAGCTGCAAGGCGAGGAGCTCTCCCCAGTGTGTGCATTCGGGTAGGTGTGGAATGAGTCCCCCTGGGCTCCTGGCTGCTCCCGTGGCCGCGCGAGGACGGAGAGCTCATAAGAATTACAATTTCGTGACTTACCCCAAAAGAATCATTTATTGCTAGTTTTAGGACTCCTCTGTGGCTAGGCCTGACTGGGAAGAGTGTGGGGGAGTTCCATATCTCATTCCTCCCTGTGCCGTTCGGGATGCACATGTCTAAGCTGCTGCTGCTCTCATGTAACATGAATTGGCCTCCTTTACCCTTCTTGCCTTCTGTGTGTTGCCAGCACTGAACAGTGGGTTTTGGAAACGGCAGTGGCGCTGCTCTAGGATTCTCTCTGCAGCAGAATTGCTCATTCACTTGCCTCTATTCAGCCCTCCTTTTCAAAGCTTGCTGAATTAACAGTTTGTCTTGTAATAACCACGAGCGATTCAGGCGCATGAAGCTCCCAAGGAGAAGTGTTCTGCTCTAAGAAGGCACTTGGAGTTGCCAGTTTCCACCACTGCAGAGTCCAACATCCTCTGCTGCTGCCCCAACAGTTGCAAAGCCGCAGAGCTGTTGCTGTGGGTGCTTTTTTCACAGCCCTTCTCACCGTGATACTGTTAAATTCAGTTGCATGAGGGTATAACAAATATCTCAGCAATAACAGAGAGATCCAGGCAGCCATTTGACATCTCTGCAGAAGGCAGCCCATAAAAAGGGAGTCCTCAAGAAAACTGGGAGATCAGGTGGGGAAAAATATAGGAAGCCTCTGCAATGGATAGGATTAACACTAATAGCTGCTATTAACTCATGTCTAATTGAGATTGCATTCAGTTCATAGGAAATATATGAACACAGAGAGGAGGACCTGAAATCCACTAAATGGGACCTAGACCAATGATTCAGACTGACGTTTGATGTTTTGATCTGATCCATTTTAGGCTGTGCTGTGTTTTTTTTGTTTGTTTGGTTGGTTGGTTTTGTTTTTGTTTTTTTTTTGTTTGTTTGTTTTCTTTTTGGAGGGGAGTGGGATTATTTTGTTTAATAATGCTACTTCTTCCCCATTCCAAAAGCACAAAATGCAAACTGAAGAGGCACTGATATGTACTACAAAATATATTGCATCTGTCCTGGGATCACAACTACTGCAGGCACTGATATGTACTACAAAATATAGTATACAAAATATACAAATATAGTATATTATGTATATAGTAATATACAATATAGTATACAAAATATACAAAATGCATCTGTCCTGGGATCACAACTACTGAACTGGCAGGAAAGCTGGTATTTCATTGCAGATGTTCCAAATGAAGCTAAGCAAATGCTAATGTGTAATGCAGGATTGTAGCACTTAGCCTATTTAAATGAAAAGGGTTTCAGAACACAGCCCTTATCAGACTAGGCCACCCAACTAGCCCAGTGCACCAAACTGGCCTGGTGCAAACACCTGCATTCATGTGTACAGGAATCTTCCCCTCTGTCTTTAGATAAACTCTAAATGGTTTATCTAGATATCCAGATCAAGTTTAAGTAACTATATATAGCTTATATCTGCCCTTGGATTGTAGTTATCGAGTATTTTAAAGTAAATGCTTATTTCATGAAATACAGAATTTCCTATCATTCTTTTTTATAAGCAGTGTAGAAATCCAGAACAGTCCGAGATAATCATTGAATTTATGGGTCTGGAAACCTGCCATTTTCTTCCTTTGCTGGTGACCCATCTTGTATATCATTATATGTCATTACCACTTCCCTTGATAAAGCTGAATTGCTGAACACTGACCAGTCTTAATAGATACCTACAAATTATGAACGAAAAAAAAAAATCTATGTTTATGGACATAACCACTGTTATTTCTCATGAGAATTATGTGAAGCTTCCTGTACTACCAAGCCAGAAATCGGGCTCAAAGAAAAGACTCCTTGTGTTCTGTGGTTTCGAGGGAGATGAACTATGCAAAAATACCAATTGGCTTGTGAGAAATGATCTAATAATTTTTATAATATTATCTGCTGTCTTCAAAATTGCTCTCTCCAGAATTCTCTGGAAGGAATCTAAACCTAATGAGTCTCACTTGTGCAATGCGGGAAATTGTTAAAATGGTATTTCCTGTATGGCAGGAATTAATTTCCAACAGTAATTTTCATGTTTCTATAGTCTGTTATTTAATCCTTGAAAGGACAGACCAGTCTAGTAAAATATGCACTGATTTTACAATATATTGTAGGCAGTTGCAGCTGTGCAGACATTACAGCTTCCTCGCAGGAATATGCCAAAAGGATAAAATGAAAGTCAACTTCTATAGACTGCTTGTAGGCGTTAGCATCGAGCCTGCTTATCTATATGGAAAAACATATTTCTGCACATCTTCTTTCACAATCAAGGATAGGATTGTGGGTAAAAGAAATAATAGCTCAGTTAGTGTCGCAGTAGAAAATGGGAATTTTGACAGATCTCAGTGGGATCAGGGTTTAAATATGCTGCTGTTCATGCACTGAGAACTGGAACCGTTCGTAGCATTTAGTAAGAAACCCTGGTCTGTTGCTGTAATAGGATATTTTTTCCTCCTAAAGTATCTCTTTCCAGGGTGTAGGATTGCAGCAATAAGTTAGTGAAGCTTCTAAAATCCCCTTCTGATGAAAGCTAAAGCAAAACCAAAAGGTTTTGTAATAAGGCTCTATCCTGGTTCCTTGCTATTTAAGTGATTTAACTAGCAGTTTTATGCCGTAGCAACAGGACTGTGCCCATGTGTGTGTTCGTTTTTGAGGAGGGCTAGCAACGTGTGACAGATCAAACAAGTCATGGTGAAAGCCCAGGCCATGTGCTAGGAGCTTTTTGTTCCTCAAGCGTTATCGGTCAAACCTGCTTTTCTCCCCTGCATCCCCCTAGGCCTATCCACGCTGCAAGCTGTGCTGGACTCTGCGGCTGAAAAGAAATGGCAGGTGACTGCCATCAACGTAGGAAATATCAACAACGACAGGAAAGACGAAACGTACCGCTCCCTCTTCCAAGATCTAGAGGTGAAAAAGGAAAGGCGAGTGATTTTGGACTGCGAGCGTGATAAAGTTAACGACATTGTTGATCAGGTTTGTTGTTCTCAGTATCTCTATTAAGGTTATTTCATCTGTTTTTTTATTATAATATTGTGTATTATGTTAATATATTTTTATGTGATCTTGCATATAGTTTGTATACTATTACATCATGCATAATACATAAGCTAAGCTTAGCACTCCTCAGAGTTATGAAGTGTTTTCTACTCATTGCGCTTTTTCCAAGAACCCTTTTCATGTTGTAGGGCAGTGCTGACAGCTCTTCTACCTGTCGTGTTTCTAGGCTGCTTGTCAGTCTTAAGCATCCTCAGATCTCCTTTCAGTCTTTGTAAAATGTGTTGCTCAACCTTGGATACTGTTTGCCATAGCTGATATCTTGAGCTGCAAGCAGAGAAGGAAAATGGCTTTTCTCCAGCCCCCCTTCCATTATAATTTTATTATAATAAATGTATTTTCCAAAATGATTTATATGTATAATAAATTATATAATAAAGTTACTCCTGAAATGATTTTTAACAGCAGACTGCTCTTACCCAGATTCTTGTGCTGCCCGTTATAACCTCCAATTCCTTTTCTTCAGTGCTACTGTCTAGGCGGATATTTTCCATGCTGTCTCTGTATCTTATTTTTGTTTCTCATGCCCATGGAGCACAATAGAAAGCCATGAGGATGGCTCCCAGCTAGCTGGAACTTGACCACGTGAGACTATGCGGCATCTGTAGCGATATGTGAGCTGAATGTAGATACGTTAGGTAGTGGGTTAAAGCTTTTTTCAAGGGCTTCTTATTTTGATCTTTGGTAGGAAGGTCATTGTGGTTTAGAGAAGCTCAGGCACTGAGCAGTATTCTAAATGGAATGCTTTTATCTCTATTTTGAACTCATATCCAGAAACCATATCTCTTATTTTCAAAAACAGTTTGAATTTGATCCTGTTTTTCAGAGCATTTACCATCTCTCTGTTACTGTTCACCATTTTTAAAATTATATTCTTTGAATTCTGCTGTTCATGCTAGCAATAAATGTACTTAACAGAGCAAGAACCACTACTTAGAGGTCCTCTTAAGGTGGTTCTGTTTCGTTTTCCAAGCAGTTGTTCACTTATATTACAGTGGTTTCTGCCCTCTTGGGATTCCTTTAAGAGCGTATGATGATGTTATACAGGACAAACCTTTTTAAAGTCACAATATGCCATAGTCACTGTTCTTTCATTAGCTATTAAGCTAGTAAAAGTAGTTCTCTGTTTACCACTTCTTAAAGATTTAAACTTTAATTACTCCCTCCCCCTTTTTTTACTATCCCTATTTGTTTAGTAATAGGTCTTTTATTTCCCTTGACTTCCTCTATTTCAGTTGTATTTCTAGAATATTTTTGCTGCCCTTACTGCCCTTAAGTCAAAGCAAAAATCTAAAGTAGCTGTTTCTCTGTTAATTTTTCTCTATCTCCCAAAATTGAACAATCTGAACAAGGGATTTTCTGCCTTGCAAGTCTCAGGTGTTCCTTGAGTCTGTTCTTCTGACTTTCTTTCAGAAATGCATAATTCTACGTGCTCTCCTACCAGATTTGTTATTTCAATTCCTGACAAAAAGAGAAAAAACTTCATCAGTTTTTATTTGCTCCTGAGGGTGTCTGAAGTGAGCCCTTTGTGTCAGTGTCCCATTTTTTTATTTTTACAGGGACAAGGAACAGACTTTTTGTTACACAGATTTTTTTCTTCAACACTCAAGTATTCTTGATGGGTCTTTGTGCGGTGCAGACTCACAAAGTATTTGCAAAGTTGCATCGTTCTTGGCCTTGTCTCTGCTGTGTGTGTGTTGGAGCTTCTCTTCCGTATTTCAATCAGTTACATAAGCTGAAGTTTAAAATATTTTCAGTTTACTGTCAGACTAGTTATATATTCCTCTTCTCTGGTTTGACTCATCCTAAGTCAGTGTCTTAGGATGCTCTTCATTTTATGGGCTTTCTCTCTTGCCTGCTAGCTTCCTTCCAATACTCCCCTTCCTGATGACACCATTTAGACAACCGTGCAGTTAATGCCATTTATTCTCTAGCCCTGCTTGAGCCATTAGTCTTAACGAGGAAGAGCAGCGACTAACTCGGGTGTCCTCAGCTCCTCCATGGCCCTGCTCCTTTGCAGCCGTCCCTGCATCTGCTTAGGGTTTAGCTGGCAGCTTCCTTGGTGCTCGTGCAGGGCAATGTGCAGGCCAGCTGGATTCATGAAATAATTCCCAGGGGCAGTTACAGCTCAGTTAGTAGCTATTGATCCAAAGATGTGTGTTCTCTCAAATACTAATGACTAAGAAGCATTTAATGTGGAGGACCTAATCTGTTTGGTTTAATGTATTTCTTTGGAAACAGCATCTGGGTAAGAAATATATTTGAGAAGAGTTCTTAAACCTCTAGAATAAAATGAATAACCAATGGGTTTTCAGTAGTCTAAGCCAAGTAACTGTTTTAGAGTCATTAAGTTTGAGTATCATATATATACATACATATCAAAGCTGAAAACAAGAGTAGCTAAATAAATTCTTACTCAGTATGATCCCTTTTGGTCTTAAACTCTATAAAATGGAGTGTTAAAGACTGCCTTCAGTCATATCCCTGTGACTGTTGAAGCTAATATGGTTCAGTAACAGTTCAATGACTACTAACCTGTTATAAGTTGTGTCATGAGTTACATGAGGAAATAAATGTATCTTTCCCTCTTCATTTAAATTTTCACTGATGAAAAAATGGGAGAAATCTCCAGAGATCTCTTTGCTTCTATTTAATTATATATTAATATCCTAGGACTTTAAAACCGTTTTTCTAGTTCAAGGCATGTTAAAAGGAAGCAGGAACTAAGCAGAAGTGTCAGACACAGTAATTCAGGGGTGCAAGCACAGGCTCCCTCCTGTCCTCACGGTGCCTTTCATGCAATTCTCTGCTGACAGATCTTACGGCTCCAACTTGAGTCTTAGCATGACTAGCTTCCACAAGCGGGGAGTGTGGTCAGTACTACATCAGGCAAATTAAAAAGCAAAACATGAAACAAACTCGATATGGCATATGGAAAAGCTCCTGACGAGCGTTCATGTTATAGTGCGTGTAGTCGTTCTAAGTCTCAGTCCGTATATCTGCTCAGCGTTCTCAATTGAGGGGATATTTCTTCTTTTGCAGGTTATCACAATCGGTAAACATGTAAAAGGTTACCATTACATCATTGCAAATCTGGTAAGCAAATTTAATATATAAAACACCGGTATTACTCATTTTAATGTTTATGGAAGAACCTCAAATGGTATTTTGTTTTAAATGCATTTTAGAAAATAAAAGTTCTCATCTGGTGAGTTACTGCATATTCACAAAACAAGCAAAGAAGTCTTACAGAACTTGAGAAACTCTAGCTTTTAGGCATTTGTGTTTTGTACTGCATACACTGTATAAATAGTATTTTGAGTCTACAAAAATACAATATTTTAGAAAAAATGCCTAGTCTAATTATGTTGAATGACTCCTATTTTAGCCATCTACTAAGTTTGCAACAGTAAGCCCATAAAGTCATTGAATCGTATATTCAAAGCTTTTTAGTATCGTGTTTTCTTATTAGAGATTTGTGTATTTTAAGAGTAAATATTGCAGATATTTATATAATATTATGTAAGATATATATGGTAATGATTTTAGAAATGCTTTTTTTTCCTGAGAAAGAAAACTTATCTTTGATCATACCTTGTCTTTAATGAATCCACCTTTTCTTCTTTCCTTGACCATAATATTGTTCCCTTCCTTTCTGATCAGTCAGTCAAAGAATTGATTTGAATAAATATTGAAAGAGAGGAGACCAGGTATACAAGAATTTATACTCAAAATTTAAGCTCACAATAAGATTATGAAAAAGATTCATAATGCAATAGATATCTGTATTAGTATGCAACAAAACATCACTAAACAGTGTAGTTAATATGCAGTAGCTAACGTGCACCCAATGTGACAGTTGTGGCAACTTTTGATAACACGATTTGGGGTAGCTGCTGCTGCTTTTGTTTGCTAAGTGTTCATTTTAGTTGTATTTCAAGCTGAAGTGTTTGAAATCAAGATTTCATTTTAATTTATTAATTTATTAGTATGATTAAATGCAAGACATAGAAAAAGAAAACATACATTCTGCTGGTGAATAGCTACAGCGGCCAAAGGCATAGTAGCATCAGAATTCGTCTGTCCAAGAAATACATCCAAATCATTCAGCCTTGACATAAAGATCTACTCCTGGTCTCCTTGGCTTCATTAGGATCTCTGTTCTCTCTCTGGCAAAATTCCAAAATTGTTTTTAAAATTCTTTTTTCTTTTTTAATAATTTATGGGCATTTCTGTTTTCAGAGGAAGAAATGATTGGAGGCTTTGATTCTTGCTAGAAGTTTACCAACCTGCAACTCTTTGGTTTAGTTACAGATGACGATTGTGTGTGTATATAGGTATATGGAAATAGTTCAGTGATACTTACTGAAGGTTCAGAATGATGCTGATTTGATTGGAATGGCCAAGAAAACATGCAGAAATATCAGTCCACTGAAGTAATGAGTTTATTTGATACTTATTTGTCAGCAATAATTGACACAATTATTTCTTTCTCTCATTTAATTTGGATCAGTAAACTACTTTGGTCTAACCTGTTTTCATTTTATAGTGAATATTACAGTGAAGAAGAGCTACAATTGAAGAACCAGGCATTTGACTCTCCCCAGACTCAGGGAATAAGACTGTTCAGAAGAACAAGCAGTAGTTCTTTATTTGGGAGGGACAATTGTAAGCCCTTCCGCATTCTCGAGGGTTCCTCATTAAAAGAGGAAACAATTATGGCTGTAACTCTTCCTGACTAAAACTTGCTTGTGTAACTGTTGTTCATGGCAGTATTCACCTTCTCATCTAAGCAGTTCCACTGCAATTAACAGGATTGTTGAAACAAGCAAGCATGGCAAGGAGTGTACGTTTAGCCCTTAGTCTGTAAGCTGTATGTCTAGTGAGCAACATGAGACCTTGCTGGCTCGCAGAGCTGAGGACTAAGCCCAGGACTTCAACTTGGATGCTGCGTGGGGAAAGCATGGGCCTATGCTTCCGCAGCAAGAGTCCTGGGTAACTGTAGTTGTGTGCACTGCTTAGAGATCTGTCAAAGCTGGGGAAGTAACAGATGTTGTTTTCTGTACCCAGGGATTTACTGATGGAGATTTGTCAAAAATTCAGTTTGGAGGAGCTAATGTCTCAGGATTTCAGATAGTTGACTATGATGATCCTCTAGTATCAAAATTTATACAACGTTGGTCAACACTAGAGGAAAAAGAGTATCCAGGTGCGCACACCAGTACAATTAAGGTAAGTCTTGCATTTGTTTTAACTATGAAAGATGTAAAGGAAGTGAGGGAATTGGAAGAGAAAGACAGGAGACAGAAAACTCTACCAAATCAGCCATATATGTGCCTGGCTGCTTGTTAGGTAGTTATTCAGGATGTGATATTATGTTGGTATTGGCATTTGTTGGTTGTTTCTTCCTCTATGTTTTGAAATCTTTTAAGGGCAAACACATGGCATATAGTCATATATGTGCTTACAGGAAACATAGATCTAGTAGTGTCTGGAATAACACAATCTTCCAAAGAAATGGGAAGACATTTTATTTTGAGACAGATGCCTAAATCCTACAGAGACTTTTAGGATTAAGCAATATGCCTGAGGTAGAGACTCATGGTGTGATTTGAGGCTGGACTAGCACAGGATGTGTCAATGACTAAGTGCTTAAACAGCTTCACCTCTCATTTCCCTGTGGTTAAAACTGCAATAATAATGTCTTCTTACCCTGTGTGCCTTTGTGAGCACTAACTAATACTTGCTAGTTTTGCAAGCAAGAATAATTCAGTTCTAATACTAAATAATTTTGCTTTTAACTAATACAGTCAGAAATTTTATTAAGAATCAGTATACTTAAATAACTCTAAAATGTTTTAGGACAAAAAGATGAATGACAAATGTTGTAGGCGTAACATCTTTTTCTATGGTGCAATTTGAGTAGGAAGCCTATTGAATTATAATGGATGGATAAGATGCCTAAGCAAGGAATGGATGAGCCATTCTTTAAATTCCTGGAATACCAATCCTCTAAAGTCAATCATCTGAATGTAAACTAAAAAAAGTAAAGTTGTGGTGGGGACTTTTTCCTGAGCCTAGATTTTGGGGAGCTAGCCAAAGCTATTTTTTTCTACAGCTAATTTTGTATTTAAAAATCTTTAAGACAAAACATGTGAATTTCTCATCTGATATTTAACAGAATAAGCTAGAGGCTGTGTCCTGCATTTGTATACGTGCATGTGTAATGAGAACTGCTGACTCACATTTAAGAAAAATACGAAGGGATGATTTGGCTGTAAATGGTTAATATAGTTCTTAGATATCATTCTTCCTGATTCTTTAGTGTGTCCAAATCTACTTAGCCTTTCTAATATTGCAGAATCTTAGTTTGGAAATAATCACACTGAAATGGATAAGTAAGGTTAAAAAAAATCCAGCTGAAACAAAGATGCAGTTTTTGTATTTGGAAGGTTAAATCAGTGTGACGTGGTCTGAGGGATCTGTTAACTCTGATATTTCTTAAAATAGGGAGATTGTATGTATATTATGTAAGATGAAGTGGCTGTAACAGTTATAACAGAAAATCTGTGACTTTATCACAGATATTCTCTTTAATTCTCCTAAAATAGGTTGTCTAACTGCTGCTTCCAGCTATACTAGAAATTAAAAAGCATGAAGGAGAACATACGTGATAACTTATGTTATTGAGGTTTAGTTTTTTCTGGATAAGAAAAATCAATAAATTGAATGTTAATTGGAAAATATATGTAGTTTTAAATTTAATGAAGGCCTGACCTATTTTTTGCCTTCTTTGTTTTATATATTCCATATATATACATGCATATATATATATATATGGAATACTCAAGATCGCAGTAATAGTCATATGAGAAGTTTACAGAAATAAATTAGTGGATAACTTACACGTGTTGGAGGCGTGGGTGCGTGTTGCAGTATTTGGAGAGACTCTTTGTATGAGTTACTGTATTTCTTCCTTTAACTTTCCGCCTTGCACACATTCTTATTTACAAATCCGCGAGTCCTTCGGGCCTCTCTGTGTCAGGCTGGTAAGTGCAAGGCAAAGAAGAGGCTGGAGAGCAGCGCGGTCGCTCCACGGCCCGCGGTGCCTGTCCCGCCCGCGCGGCGTGCCCGCGGGCAGCGTTCGCTCCGCTCCCGCTGCGGCTCCGCAGCCGTGGGGAGCACCGAGCTGGCCTCGCTTCTGGAGAGCTTTCCTAGCTTGGCGTGTACAAACGTGGCTGGAATAAACTGGGTAATTGTAAATATGGAGCTGTGTGAAGCATGGAGGAGGGAACCCGGGGCAGCCCGGCTGAAACACTAACCCAGCTGAGACTTGCTGCCAATACTGTTGTGTTGGAAGGTAAGAACCAAGTGCTCCCCGGAGCCGCTGTCGAGGCTGAATTCGCTAGAACAGAGCGTTTCACGTGTCCAGAAGTCACAGGGTTATATATCAGCATTCATAAGCCCTTCCTCCAGTCAATGAATAGCTGGTTTTGCCTCTTGGTTTTGCTGTTTGTAGTCTCACATTTGCACAGATTTTTACAGCCTATCAGCTGGCTTCTTAGAAATTATGACAAAGTCCATTTTTGTGATGATCATGCAGTTTTAGACTTTTGAATGTTTCTACAGCCTGAAATAGTGTGCTGTTTGTGATAAAATCACTAGAAGTCTGGTGTCTAGACTGCCTGTCTCCCGCTGCTAAAGCAAGAAGAAGGAAGATTGTAATGCAAAGCTGCTGCTTTAACTCTTACCTGTTCCAGTTTACCTTAAGGATGGAATGCACAGGACACGCAGACAAATTTAAAGGAACTTATATAGCTTGCAAAAATAATTAGAATTTAGATAGCTCACTGATAATAGTGGGCAAAGAAGAAGGTGAAAACTCTTCTTCAGCCCAGAAATTCAGAATATTCAGTCTAGATTTAAGTGACTAAGCCCCAAAATGAGTGTATAATTTATAAATAAGACAACACCAGACAACACCAGTGTTTTAGGGTGTGCTTCTTACACTTCAACATATTGAAAAATGGTTTTATACTACTAAGGATTTTAATGAAAATTATAAGTCATATTCTGTGTACCTGCTACAATTTTAATGGAAAAATGTGATTGATTGTGTCTAAATTTAAGCAATTTCAGAGACTATAATGTTTTCTCTAAGAAAATGGTTTACCTAATTTCTGTATTTATAATTTGATGCAATCATAATATTAAGTGGAATCCTGTTCATTTTTACAATGTGCTTGTAAAGCCGCAGCCTTGCGCGGGTGAGTGTTTTTGCCTACATTTTCCATTCTCTGTTTTCCTTTCCCAGTCAGTGCTGTGCATAGAGATGCACACCTAGCAGGTGGCTGTCCAGCTGCCTGCTTTTACTGCACAGTTATCTTTTGAACCCAAGTATTCAAGCATTTCTATTGGCAAACACACAGGAAATATGCATAACTAAGAAGTTTAAATGTCAAGCTGCATGCTTCCTTTGAATAGCTTACGACTCCTTTCCATAAGTCATCACTCATTCCAGCATCGTTGTTTTGGTTTGTTTTTTTTTTTCCTTCAGAAAGCTTAATATTAAAGGGAATTGCTCAGTGCAGGCAGTGGCGGTGCCCGTAGGAGGGTCCCGGGCACCCGGAGCACCCGTTGACCCAGGTCCTGCGCTGGGCCAAGGGGAGGTGTTTGCAAGCATTAGGTGTTGGTCTGCTCTCACAATAACCACTTACAGGTACCGCCAGCAATCGGCCAAGACAGACTTAATTAGTTCTAAAACTTGGAGTTACATTAGCGCAAACAGAAGAAAATGTTACCGAATGAATCAGAATGTATTAAAACTGAACTTCCAAATCATTTAGTGTGGCATTACTCAATAGGCTAATCTAAAATCTTGATCTAAACAAGACTCATGTGAAATCTCATTCTAAAATCATTTCTAGATGTTCAGCCTTTAGGGTACCTCATTTACTCCTATTCGTTGTCACTCTTACTTAAGGTTGCACATATGTGCATATTGACCTAGTTTGCTCTCATGTGGAACAATCAGTTTTAATTTTCCCATTTATTAGAGCTGCTGGATTATTGGTTTGAACATTCACATCAACTCTTTCAAATCCATTTCCTACTGCATGATTTTTTAGAGAAGTCATTTGCTTTCTTTTTCTACGTGATCTTCTCATCATCCTCAGTCTCATAACCTACTTTAATAGTTCTATTTTAAAGGTGTCTGTTTTCACTGTTGCATGCCTAGGCTGCAGTGCTTGCTTTTGGATCATGCCTTTTTTAATAGTATAAAGAGTGGCAGTGCCACAGCTCGCTCTTGAAAAGGTTTTATGCATTCATATCATGATGATTAAAAAGGAAAAAAAAGGCAGACATTCCTTGAGGTTTTACAATAAATTAGAGGTGATTTTATCATTTGTAATATTGCCCTTCTTGGGCAAGTAACATTACCCTTTTGCAAGTGTCTTCTACCTACATTTAGAAGTGAGATTATGCAAATAATTGTAAAATGTAACTTATTTTGTCTTTCTGGATATTTTCCACAGGCAGTGGCATGGATTATAAAACAACATCTTTTTTCATAAGAAAAATGTTGTGGATTCCTATCCAATAATTGATTTTAGTCTTTCTGTTAAGCTCCATGAATTCAAATCCAAATAATTGGTTTTAGTTTTTCTGTTGCTCCATATGGTTTCTGGTGATAGAACATTCACCAGGAGTCAGCTTCTAGTTTGAGAATTAGGAGAGTACATAATTTTTTTAGAAAAATGGAAGAGAATACTGCAAGAATTAATAGGCTTATTAAGGAACTTGGCAGGCGGAGGTTAGTTTAGATAGTAAACTTTACAGGTGTTGAGGGGTTACGGGCGATTTTGAGGACCTCCGTTGTTTGAGGTTCTAAGAAGCTACACAAATACAGTAAATGTACAATTTACATGGGTACCTGTTGTAGGGTTGGTTCTGTCTTTGCTGGAAGTGAAGTTTAGGTGTCCTCCTGTGTGTGTGGATGTTATTTATGACTTCTGTCAAGAGGGGAAGAGGAAGTTTGCCGCAGCTCTCAGAAGCCTGCTGAAGGTAGAAAAAATATATAGTGTGAAGATGGATGTTAAAAACTACAGTGCTTCTGTCCTAGACCTTCTTTTAACACCTGGCAGGTTAAGGCAGATGAATTATTTTGTAAAATATTTTTTTTAGTTTAGAAAGAAGGCTACAGACATGAGCTTTTTTAATATCAGCATAAGATTGCTATTTTGTTTTTTAACCGCACCAGCTAGGAGAACGTCTTGTAAAACTTAGTATCTGCCTCAGTATTTCTTTGCCCGTAAATTGGTTATAAATGGTTATAGTAGCAAGAGCAAAATAAAAACCTCACATAATAAAAACGTCCGCCTACTGTATTGTAACTTGGTTACCAACCGTTCTCTGAGCAACTAATATTAAATCACCAGCTGTATGTTTTAGAGACATTCTTCATTGCCAGGGAAGTTGTGACAAAGCAACATGAGGAACCCAGGGTTAGTGACACACACATGTGGACATGAGCTGTCTCAGTGGGGACAAAGCAGGGCTTCTTTAACACATTCCCAGAAAATAAAGGGGGCATGTTGTGAGTTTAATTTCATCTTCTGCATAACGGCAGTGATGAATTCCTGCCACCGATAGTTATAAGCCAGTATCACATCTGTTCCACTGAAGGAACGAGGTCTGGAACTGGAGGCTTCTAGAGCCAGATCCAGGTGCTTTTGATAGGGACTGGTATCGTTCCACCTTCTCTTGGAAGGCAAAGTTTAGTCTTTGTTACTAAGACTTTTGCCCAGACCCGTTTTATTTTTCTCTTGTCTCGCATAGTCCTAATATTTTGAAGGAACACCTGTTTTACAGTGGCACTAGCTTTTCTGTACTAGCCATTGCATCGAATTTAACCAGAAAGCCAAATCTCTTTCTGTGCTGTCAAATCCTGCCCTCAACCTCCATAATGCAGGTGCCTATGCTTTTTCTGCTGATTTGTCACTTCAGATAATACTCATGAATGATGGAAATTCTCATGGAATTTCCATCTCTCCATGCCAATAGGGTCACAGATGAAATAGGTGGAAGGATCAAGTGCCTCAGGGAGAAAATTTACGTTAGTCTTGCAGTAGGTTTTCACGGCTGGAGGAGGAGTTCCACCTTCCTTTTCTTCCCCTCCAAGGTCTAACAGTTGCTTACAAAAAGACCTCGATTCTGGAGCCTGTCTCTGCTACAACTGCAGCAGCTCCACAGGCTTTAGCGAGCTAATTAAAATTCTAATTAAAGTCTGAACAATGGAAGCAAAGAGCCTATACATCATTTCTCACTGCTTTACAGTGTATATATTTTCAGCATCTAATAGCCTTCATAGGGATTACTGCATTCATTAAGATATGATGTGCTTGAAAATCATTGAGCTTTTATGTTTTTGGGGTAAAAGTTGACCATATACATATAAATATGTGTTGTTTGTGCGTGTACCTAGGGATGAGGAGATTCAGGTATCAAGTAGTATGGGTTTTGATCTGTGTATAGCTGCTCTGTCATGAGCAGTGTAATCAGAGGAACACTTAATGAGCAGATGAGCAGTGTAATCAGAGGAACACTT
>NW_010585124.1:7615-19189 GCF_000705375.1 Tinamus guttatus
GGGGAGCTCCCCCCTCCGGCCTGAGCAAACCTGTCACCCGGCGTCACCTCGGCTGCGTAGGGACCTTCTTAATATCAATTAAAGACCACGGTGGTAGCCGATATAAACTGCTGTCCACAAACGCGCTTGTGATGATGCCTAATGAATTATTATGAGTAATTAAGCCTCAGGCTCGAGGGGTTTTGGTCACAGTTTGGCTTTACCACAAGGACAGGAGGCCGCAGGCACACCTGTCACCCGGCGTCACCTCGGCTGCGTAGGGACCTTCTTAATATCAATTAAAGACCACGGTGGTAGCCGATATAAACTGCTGTCCACAAACGCGCTTGTGATGATGCCTAATGAATTATTATGAGTAATTAAGCCTCAGGCTCGAGGGGTTTTGGTCACAGTTTGGCTTTACCACAAGGACAGGAGGCCGCAGGCACCAGGTTGCGGCTGTGGCCGGGGGGGCTGCGGGCGGCAGAGCCGGGAGCGGCGGGAGCCCGGCTGCATTGGGAAGATCCCGCGATCCATGGGCCAGGGAGGCCCCGCAGCCCCCAGGGGAGAGGGTGACTTTGGGAGGCTGCGACCCGGTTACCATAGGGACAGCGCCGGGAATTTCATCCCGGGGCTCTGTCAGGTAGCGACTCCTGCTGAGGAATCATCTCCGTTTTGAAGCTTTGTGTTCCGAATATCCAGACACCAGAAAGTGTCATTCTCTGCCTATGCTGCATAGACGACGATTCTCATTGCTACGGGGCTTTCCTTCAGGCTCTTGTGCACTTCAGCCGCTCACTGCAAATTGCCAGGCACGCAGAAGGGTAATGCACAAAACACATAAATGTAAAAGGTTTAAGAACAAAATTTTCACTGATTTCCATGAAATGGACGTCACAGTAATGCAAAGTAGTCTTTAAAAGATTACCTGAAATGTGTAATCGCAGTCAACATGAATGAAATTTTCATGTTTGACTTCTCACTTTGCTTCTTATGAAACTTACGCTTGAGCATGTTATTCCTCTAGCTAGAGTTATTGCAAGATTATTTTTAATGTGTAGTATGTAAAGACTTAGCTTACTGTGCAGCAATTTCCCTTATCCCCAGGCGAGATCAGAAGTTACGGGGCACTTGGAGCTGCGGCTGTCCTGGGTTTACCTCGTGCTAAGAATACCCACACGGGGCACGAATGTACAGCGTGTTATTGAGCAGCTTTGCAAAGCATTGGTTGATCTGCTCTAACCTCAAATGGGAGTACCAAAGCAAAATGAAGCTGTGATTTTTGAAATGCAGAATTACTGAAATATCGACAGCTTTTAAATATTCATTTGTGTAGTAAAATAGTGTATTTTTCTTCATTTATGTTCTTACAGGTCTCTCGATTGCTAGGTGCTTTCAAAAACCAAAAACAGGTGACCAGAAGTTTTGGTAGCGCTGTGAGTATAATAGTACCATTCTTTTCTTTTAAGAAGTTTCTCAAGAAAGAACCTCAGAAATTTACTTTAAGATCTTTGTATTATTTTTACATTCTCAAAAAATAAGGCCTAAGTGAGCATATGTGCTCTTAATGCCATGCTGGATTCATATTGGTTAATTACTGTTTTAGGGAATTGCATATTTATTACAGAAAAAGTGACAAGCTAAGACAGGCTCTAGCAAAGATAGAAGCAGTACAAAAACTTTTCACAAAATCTGGACATAAAAGTGTTCTTTGGAAACTCATATGGAAATGGGCAAATTAGAATATTTGTTGAGAAGCTTCTTTTTTTTCAGACTTTCCTGTAAGCACTAGATTTACTTTAAATGCTGCTGCTTTTAGTATACTTTGCATATGAAGACCTGCCTTTTCAAATAGCCCCCAGGATTCTGAATATTTGGCATGGAGAAATTTGGAAACACTTCTTTAATTCTAATTGGGCTTTGCAAATAATGCTGTATCTGACCTACCTTCTTTTGTAGGTAATAAAGATCTCCTAGGGAGATGTTGGAAATCTTCATGCAGAACAAAAAGAGAAAGAATTTACGTAGTAATCATCACATTTTTTTTAAACCAAAATTGAGTACTTTCTCTCCCTTGTTGCCTAGTGGGTCTGAGCTCTGCAGTCTGGTTCATCTGTTTGAAGAGAATAAAACTGGAATTCTGCAGACATTACAGGGGAGGGACAGTGACATTGTTAAAAATGGGGCTGAGATTTTTAGGGGTCACTTGAGGAGTTTAGATAAGCCTGAGACTTAAAGGAAGATTTTTATAAACTTAGCCTTCTCTACCATGGGGTCAGCATCACTGGAGTTCATTGATTATATTGGAGATACACGGGTAATAGATCCATAACTAGATAATACTGTCTCTCCAGTTTCCAAGAAGTAAACATGTTGTTCAAGGAGAATTGTGCAGGAACCTGACTCTCAGGTCAGACCGTCAGACCCTTGTTTTAGGATCCCTAGCATACTGGGCAGATCTTAAACTCTCTTAAAACCTCTGCTGCTTCCTTTGAAAGCAGGCTGGGCGTTCCCACATCTGCCCAGTGCTGCTATTCTCCACAGTGATCACTGGCAACTGGAACGTTTGTTTTTTTTTTTTTTTTCCCTAGCAGTTGCTTGACTTATTCCTGTAGCACATGAAAATGATTTCTACATTTGACCCACCATTCATTAGTTTGTACTACTGCATTTTTTTAACCTAGGTGCAAACAGTAACTTTAATCCCAGGAGATGGTATAGGACCTGAGATTTCTGCTGCTGTCATGAAGATCTTTGATGCTGCTAAAGTGAGTGAACTCAATTTTGAATCAATTCAGTTGTCAAATGTCTGTTGTCTCTTGAAAATACAATCAACTAGATAGCTGTAACAGGTTGAAGGGAGCAGTGTGTATGTGCAATTCTAATGATATCTGTGTATGTGACAGCTAGTATCCAAGTCTATACTGATATATTGCTCATACTATATACTACTAGGCTTTTGAAGTATCTCATGCTTAGTGTTACTCACCAGAGGAAAAAATTGCTTAGGAAAGTGTCAGTAAAATTCCTTATGTACCTATTTGTGGGAGGAAAAGCTGGAAACAAAAGTCATGATATTGAAGCTAACTCAGGACAAATGTATTTAGGCTCCTATTCAGTGGGAAGAGAGGAACGTTACAGCTATCCAAGGACCAGGAGGGAAGTGGATGATACCCCCAGATGCCAAAGAATCCATGGATAAAAACAAAATGGGATTAAAAGGTATTTTAAGGGTCAATACAAAGATACTAAATACTGTTGGTTTGATTGTGAGCCTGATTTAAAAGTCATCTGCAGCACAGTAAAATGCCTAACGATAGGGCCCAGTGTGTCAAATGGTCTTTTGCAGCCTTAAAACAGTCCTTCATTCCAAGGCCATAACTGTCAAAGGTCTTCTAGGAAGGATGTGAAGGAAGGGCATCTTACTAAATACTAATCTGTGGACCATGTGCAGAAAGCATTTCCCGTACTGCTCATAGACAGCAGCTATAATTAAGCTCCTGAAGAGTAGTATCTTCAAACCCTTTACTACTTTCCATTGAAACCTTCTCTAAAAGCTCCTACGTGGAGTCAGGGTCACAACTAGGCCTTCAAACAGCTGATTAATATCAGTGCACACAGTGTGTCTTGATGGCACAGAGAATTCCTGTAGCCTTTCAGCACAACGGTTCAAGGGCAATTTGGAGTTCTCCTGCAGGAGTCTCACAGAATTTTATCTGTCATTTGAGCTCTAAATTTATGGAGGGGCTTATTTGCTCACTTTTTTTTCTTTTTTGTCTGTTGTCTGGTTGGTTTTATTTTGCCTTTAGGGCCTTTAAAAACCCCAATTGCTGCGGGGCACCCATCAATGAATCTGCTGCTGCGCAAAACCTTTGACCTTTATGCGAACGTCCGCCCCTGCGTCTCAATCGAAGGCTACAAAACCCCGTACACGGACGTAAACATTGTCACAATTCGGGAGAACACCGAGGGCGAGTACAGTGGGATTGAGCACGTGGTACGTTACCGGAAACGTCGCGTTGCCGGCAGAGCTGCTGTGTTCCCTCAGCGATAACTTGGCCTGTTTAAATTGCCTGCACTAAGAGGGGTTTTTTTGGTTAAGTTCTCTAGTAATAAAAAAGTTATTTTCTTATGAAGTGCCTTGTGGAGACTACCCAGCTCACAACTCTGATATTTTATCATCCCAAACATTCATACTACTAATTTTAAAATTAAGCTTACACTTTTATTAGCAATATGACCACTGTCTTTCAGATCGTTGATGGTGTTGTGCAAAGTATCAAGCTAATCACAGAAGAGGCAAGCAAGCGTATTGCCGAGTTCGCTTTTGAGTATGCCAGAAATAATCAGAGGAGTCATGTTACTGCAGTGCACAAGGCAAATATTATGTATGTTGACACTTCTTTTGAGAAAACAACAAACAGGAATATGTTTTTAATGATAAATAGCTTCATTAATATGTTTTTAATAATAAATAACTTAATTAATCTTCCTCCAGTGAGTAACTTATGTTCATGCTAGTGGGAGACCTTTCGACAAGGGGGTGAATGTGTCTAGTAGTTTTCTACTGCAAGCTTGAAACAGCCCTCGTTTCAAGACTATAACTATGAAGGGTCTTCTGGAAAGCATGTGAAAGAAGGGCATCTTACTGGAATGCAGGAAGCATTTCCAGTGCAACTGATAAAGAGTAGTTATGACATAATTTTACTCCCAGTGAGTAGCATCCTATTATTTAAAAAAATTTAAAAGCACTTAAAGGATTTTTAAATATCTAGCTTCTATTATTTATATATAACAGAAGGATTACTAATTAAGGGGTTGCCAATTAAGTTTCTGTGCTCTAGTATTTCTATTCAATCCACTGTTGCATGCAGTCATATTTATCTTCAGTATTGCTTCCTTTCAATACCCATAATATTCTCTTGCTTATTAAATTGCAGGAGAATGTCTGATGGGCTTTTCTTGAGAAAATGTCGTGAGGCAGCAGAAAACTGTAAAGATATTAAATTTAATGAAATGTACCTGGATACTGTGTGTCTGAACGTGAGTATTTACCAGTTTAAGCTCTTTTAAACATTTTGTTTTTTAACTTGATCTTAATAAAAGCATACTTCTTTCTAGATGGTTCAGGATCCATCACAATTTGATGTGCTCGTTATGCCAAATTTGTATGGTGACATCCTCAGGTACGGAGAGTTCTTTTTAACTAAGCGAGCGTGTAAAAGACTGTTAAGTTTCCAGAGTGTAGCTTATATTCTGGGGAGATGTGTGACTCTTTTCTGCATCCAGAACGCTCCGAGAGTGTTCTAAGATCTTTATTAGCATTTTCAGCTTCGTGGGTGTTGTATGATAACTTCTGGCTTTGTGGGTTTGTTCTTCCCACTAATTCTTCCTAATTTGAAGGAATTTGGACCTGTGAAGGAATTTTGGACCAGTAAGGAGAGGGGGATAACTATTCGGGCACCACTTCCTTACTTCTATTTTACATCACATACTCCTTAAGTTACATATAATACATTTTAAATCTACTCATAATTGTCTGAGCATAATTTGGCATGTTTTTAGAAGGCCGTTACATATGAAGGTAGCTATGTCATATCTCCAGGGGGAGTAAGACTTTTGGATAGTTACAAGGAACTTATGTTGGAATTGTTACTAGATTTTGAGACTTCTGAAAGTATTTTTGAGTACCTTTTGTGCTTGGTTTGGTCTCTTTATTCTAGAACTTGGAATTTCCTTTTATTTTTTCTTTATTAAGCTCTTCTTTTCTGCTGGTAGTTCCACTGACAAGTTTAAAATGTTCTAATGGAGTACAAGTGCCTTACAGTATCTGCTCTTTTCCCAGTATTATCCTTAAAGTGGTAAAGTCTTAGAGCAGTAGGTTGATAGATAAAATAAGCTAAGTTATTGTTGCAATGAAATGCATGTAATAACAAAGTACACACAGATACTTTAATACCTTGTTGAAGGGCAACTGCATGTGGATTTTTTCCCCAGTGACTTATGTGCTGGACTCATTGGGGGTCTTGGAGTAACACCAAGTGGAAATATTGGTGCTAATGGAGTTGCAATTTTTGAATCGGTAAGTTATGTGAGGTAAAATAGTAATAATTATTTTGTCTTGACTTGAGAACTTAAAACTTGTCATAACATGCCTGTAATTTAACTAAGTTCTCTGTAAAACCTTCTTTTACTGTGAAGATGCTGAAACTTTACACAGAGTGAGTTGTTAGATCATGTAATACATGTACATTTTCCATGTGCTTTTACTGACCCTTTGTTTTTTCCCTTTTGGTAAAATAAACACCCTCTGTAATAGAGAATGTGAGAGCCACAATTGGGAGATGTTTGGTTTCTGCTTCCTATTTCCACTGAGGCACATTAAGATGATCTAATTCCCCTTCCCAATTCCTTTGTGAATTGTTCTGCTCTTTTCTGTCTCCTTTTAGTGAAGTAAATCCTGTTTTCATATGCTTGCGCATGAGAAGTGGCTTAACATATTGAATTGCTTATGGTGTTTCAAACAACATACCGACTTTATAATAGAGAGGCTCACTCTTACCTCTAGGTTCATGGAACCGCTCCAGACATTGCTGGAAAGGACCTGGCAAATCCAACTGCTCTTCTTCTGAGTGCCGTAATGATGTTGCGTCACATGGGACTGCACCAGCATGCCACGAAAATTGAAACAGCTTGCTTTGATACAATCAAAGATGGAAAGGTAATACAGGGGTGTACAAATACATGCAATGAATTAGAATCATTCTTTCACAGGAGAAAAAAAAAAAAAAAAGGAACTTTAGGCCATGAAAACAAGACAGAGATGCCCTTCTGTGCTGGCGTGAATCAGGGGCAGTGCCACAGGAGCAGAGACCGAGATTCCTTTCTCCCTGGTAACAGCCAGTATCTGACCTGTGGCGGGCTCAGGTGTGCCCAGCTCAGTAACAGGGATGCATTCCTTGTAGCATTCCTTGTGTTTCAGTTAGCCTTGTCTCTCATATCCATGGCTTTTGTTAAATATAAAAGCTAGAACTGTATCTCTGTTTTTCAGGAAGGGAACTGGACATTTAGATAACAGTATTTCATTTCTGAAGTTTATGATATATATAAAATTTATATATTGAAATTTGGATCTTGAAGCAAAGGGCACTTATTTGCCTTTTACGGGTATAATCACCTGTGTCTATAGCATGAATATAAATATTTATAAATATTTTTTTGGTTTGTGACCTGAAGCCTGACCTGATCCTGAAGCATGTTGTTAAAAGAGGATCAGCAGTTAGCTACGTTGGTGCAATTACCTGGGGCAGGAGCATAAGAAGCTGCTTTGTAATTAAAAGTAACAAGCATGCTTAAATGAAAAGCTGTCATTTTTTCATAAGTGGTCTGTTTGCAGCTATCATACTGCATGTAGCAGCCAGTTAAAAAAAAAACTCTAAACTTACAAGTGAATAAGATAAAGTGCCCATTTACTGCTCTGGAAATGAAATCCTCCATCTGCAGGTCAGTAATTCTACAGAAGATAACACAGTGCAAGTTTTGTGCCATGGCTACTTGTTCACTAGTTGCTTAAAATTTTATGATTATATGTTCAAGATGAAAAAGAACGTTTTTAAATAGAAAACAGCAATCTGCAGTTGAAACAACACTATCTTATAATAGCAACCTTTTTTGCCTCCTGTGCCTGCAATTCCTGTCCTCCACTTCCTACCTCCCCTGTGCCATGCAAGAACTGCGTGCATGTGTGTCTTATAGGGGGAAAACTAATGATTTAAATTTACCTCTTAAGACTGCTTCACTCTTGCTAGGTTGGACAAGGAATCTTGTTACCTTTTTTATTACTTATCTATCTTACTGTCCTTTTTGCACCAGAATTGTACTTGATCAACAAGTTTCTTTAACTCTTAACTAAACTAAGCAAACTTAGAGAACTGCTAACGTGCAGCATTTCAAGACCTGTCTGTACCCTTTTTCCATGTAGGCTTCCTTTTAAAAACAGCAACAACAAAATTAATTATACTTTGGCTGTTACTTGCCTTTGCATTGAGTCTTCATCTAAATTTGATCTCCAAAGGACAAACCTTTTATGAAAAATCAACTACTTTCAATTAAGTGCACTTCTGTGGCGCTAAGAAATTTTAAAAGCTCTGGCCAAGTTAAGTTTCTTCCTAACTGGAGTGAAGGTAACAGGATGCTGAAATGTTAACACTCTGATAACATGGCACTTGCTGTTCATAGCCACTTTCTCTGCATACTCTAGTTTTCATAGCTCATGTTGATAGAAGCTGTAAGGGATGCAGAGAGTCTCAAAACTTGATATCTCCTTTTTATCCATATTTGGTTCCCATGTAGTACATATAAAACTGTTGAGGCAAAAAAGGGCCACATTAAACACTTCAATAACCTTGTTCCTTCTTCCTTCAGGTCTTGACAAAAGACTTGGGAGGTAACGCCAAGTGTTCGGAATTCACAGAGGAGATCTGCCGCCGAGTACAGGACAAAGACTAAACTTTGCTCGTGCTACTTGGAATAACTCCTAAAGGATACATCGCACAGAGTACACTATATGTAACCCGATGTCCATATACATATACCTTACCTCTTTCTTCAGAGAGTAAACTTTTTAGTTAGGGCCTCTCCATTAATAAATATGGCCCCAAGGCTATAAATGATGCTTGTGCCTGCTTTCAGTGGACTTTTCTAAGTGCTTTGTCTTATTTATTTGTTTTGATCTGGTGACTTTTTTTTTAATGTCTAGGTGAATTATTTCATTGTAACTGTCTACCATTTTGCTTTTCAATTATAAGTGGATTTTACTTTCCAGGAAGAAGAATGTGTAAATATAGTAACAGAATTGGTGAATTGTAAAGGCACCTTAATGCTCAAAACCTACTTTATTGGTCTCACTGAAATGTAAAAGATAGGTTTTCAGCCTAATAATAGCACAAAATAATCTTTATAAAAAGAAACGGGTATAAAAAAATAGCAATTCTGTGTTAAAAGCAATGAAGAAAATTTTAGGTGCTCTGGTGATCCATGAAATAAACTTTGTTCTCCAAGGACATAAAGAAATGAAAAAACCTATAGACTTTATGCCTGTTTAAAAACAAAAGCTAACAAAAAACAGAACCGAGCTAGAGATGAGAAATAATGTTAAATTATTTTTCACAGCTAACTATCCAAGTAATTCTTGTGGGTTTTCTTCTCTGAAACATAGAAACATTTACTACAGAGTTCTCCTAATGAAGAGTAAATTATACAAATTTATTTCTGCTATGTATTGTGAGGATGGAAGTATTAACTTTGCCAATTTATACAGAATATTTCATTCAGCATTCAAACTTGACCTGAAATGCTTTTTGTATCATATTTTGCTTTTATGCATAGTCTGTTCAATGTGTCTTACTGTATTGGCTAGGAAATTTAGTCTAGAAACCCTGAATGTAATAGACTAATCCTAAAGGGATTAAGAGAGGTTGAAAGTTGGGCTCTGGTGTGCAGGTTCCAAAATACTTTTCATCCCTATTCCAGGGAATCTGAGACTTTCTTCTGCTACTGAAGCTTAAGGAGAGCAAAAGGAACTTTTTCCCTCCCTTTTTTTTAAATCACATATCAGTGATAGAACCATGAGTCATTCTCACCTGGATGACTTGAGATATGCTTCTGTTCGTTAGTCCCGCCAGAAAATGCACATTTTAAAATTCCTGGTAATAGCACAGGAGTATAACTACTGTCAGAACTGGCTTCTTAAAGCTTAATTCTATTAACAGATATTACTCCACTTTGTTACAACTACTGTTACAACTGTTAAGGCTAGTTGTTGAAGTAAAATCCCTCTGACTTCATCTAATGTCACTCCATAATGTAAGCATCCCAACCTTGTACACAGTCTAACAGCACAGGGAAATGAGCTTTTTTCCCATGTGCACTCTGTGCGTGGTTAATAGGGAAACATTTCCTTCTGTGGGATACAAAAGATCGTGGTCTCAAACAGAATCTTAGCTGATTTTGAATGCATATACTGTTGCTGCTGCTTCCATGTTTCCTTTAGATTATTCTAGTTAAAGACATTCTGAGTTACATTACGCACAAAATGGAGAAAAAAAATAAAGACTTTTTCCAAGTCCTAGTGCTTGTTTTGTCTTTTGTAATCCTAGGCTGCTGTCTTGGCTGATTCTTTGAGCTGACTGCAGTGAGCTTTAAGTTGTGTCATTTTACTCAAGAATAGCAGTGTAGCCTGTGTGCTGGGGTTAGCCACTACAGCTCTGCCAAAGATCACTTACAAAGAGCAGACTCTTTAGAGCTTTTAGACAGCTTTTAATAATATATAATAATATCATGCAATTAATTAAAAATTTTGATAAAGAAATGTACTTCACATTTCTCACACCATGATGTGAATATTGAAACGTAAGAGTTGCAAAAAAGGAACAAGCTTGTATGTTCCCAAACACATTACAAAAAATAAATGCCATAAAGACAATTTTAAAGATTTTTATGTTCTAAATAGCACTTTATGTTAGAGCTCCTGTATTTGCTGCTTTTTATTTTTTCGTCTCAGGGAGCTATTCTCCAATCTTTCTTTGTATGTTGTTAGGGAAAAGAGTAATGCTTATTTCAACATGAATTTCAGAAATGAGCTGTTGCATTCAGTTTCTTTGAAGTCCAGCCATGAAAAGCAGAGGCTCACATGCTTTTAGGCTCTGATTTTTTTTTAAGAGAACAAAAATACACATTTGAGGGAGAATAGGCCCACAGCTCTTTTAATAATAACCTTTATCCCTATTCAATAGCATTTTGACAGTATTGTTAACCAGTGATCTACCAAAACAGAACATGAGTTACAGGCAGTCTTTTGCAGACAACAACAAAAAAGCAGTGTAATAGTTTTCAGTCTAGATTTTCAGTCTAGATGAATTGGTTATAGCCATTTAACACATTAAGATGTTTTTAACTTTCTTTATTTAGGACCTAATGGAAAATCAGCATTAGAAAATAGCTTATACTCTTAGGAAATATATATTCAGCCTGCCTAGCAGGTAAGTGTCAGGAGAGTAACTAAATTAACACAGCAGTTCTCAAGTGCATCAGTTCAACAAACTGCAAAACCAAAACAGAAGCACAAATCTTCCTTCATTAATGGTATTGATTAGGAGATTATTTAGCTCATAGATCTTATTTAATGCTTGGAAGAAATGCTTCTTTACTCTTCGTAGAAGGAGTCTACTTCATCTCTGTATTTCTCGAGCACGGCGAGACGTTTTAACTTCATTGTCGGACCTTAAAAAGTTAGTCACAGTAGCAGAAATCAGAACAAAAACTCCTACCTCATTTGTGCTTTGGGTCATGATGTCCCAACAGGCACTTTAACACAATGTCTGTTACTCTGGAAGTATCTGCTTAAAGTGAGATCATAGAATCACAGAATGCTTAAGGTTGGAAGGGACCTCTAGAGGTCTTCTAGTCCAACCCCCTGCACATGCAGGGTCACCTAGAGCACGTGGCACAGGACTGCATCTAAGTGAGTCTTGAAAATCTCCAGAGAAGGAGACTCCACAACCTCTCTGGGCAGCCTGTTCCAGTGCTCTGTCACCC
>NW_010585126.1:0-14726 GCF_000705375.1 Tinamus guttatus
GCCGCCGATTCCGCTGTGCTTTGGCTATGTCCTCAGCCCTGACAGAGATGCTGGCAGAACGTAGGGCAAGCACCCAAAAGTGCTATGATGTTGTGCCTTCTTACAAAAAAGAGCCAGTCCTTGGAGTTTGCTACTGATTGGGTTGTTCCTCTTTGAAAGAGAGAGAAAAGGATGGCTCTGCTTTTCAGAATTCAGTGAATAATTGTAGAGCACAGTATCTGAAAGATACCGAGTGTACGTTTGCCCACTAGAGAGAATAACTACTCTAAATTATTCTCATGACTTGTTGAAAACAGCAATCTCTCTTACAATCTGTCGTTTTTTCCCACTAAACAATCGATTCCCTCTTCTTAAGAACTTTAGGTCCCCAAATATTCATACACTTAATACTGATATCAGTGGTAATTAATTGGTATTTGACATTTTTTCTGCATGATTTAATCAGCGGAGTTTGGGAATTTTAGTGGCCTCTACCCAGAACATTAGGTGAAAAATGAAATTATTAAGTACTTTAGTTCTTTACTAACAGTAAGCTATTGTAAGTTATTATTAACCACTTACTTACAAATTACTTTTTAAAGTAAGAATGGTTGTATTTTAGTAAAACTCGGGCTAATCTGAACAATCCCAGCAGGATAGTAGATACTTTCCAATAGCTATTATTCCAGGTCATGTGCAGATAAGAAGAGGGAGAAAAAGAGGTGAGAAAAAGAGAACATCTCTACAGGTTCCTGCGTGCAATCTCAAAAGGCTGGTTTGAGGTATTACGGGTTCTTCGCAAGGAACTTGAGATGCTCTTTGTAAAACAGTGGCTGGTTCTGTTTGATATTTAGGACAAGGGTGAATTGAGAATAAAATAAATCAGAGTAATAATCATATCCAAAGAGGTAATTGAGCGATTCTGTGGTCTGCAAGCATCCCCAGGAACTGGGATTCATATTGCTCTCACATGGAGCTATTTGTCAGCTAAACCAACAGGACTATCTATAATAATGATAAAACAGGACATTGAAGTACTATCAAGTAGCAACCTTGGTAATGACAATAAATCAGAAGTTGCAGCTGTGGCCAATTGGTGAACAGCCCTGTCTCCATAGTGCCCATGGAGAAAAAAAATGAAAGTTTAGGCAAGAATGGCTTAGAAAAATGATGGTTTTGGGCTGATTACTATAGTTGTACTACCAGATGAGGTAGATCCAGCTCACTGAAGCTCCTGCTAAGATAAGGCTTTATGCATCATCTTTTCATGGGACTGTGGTAGTGTTGGAGCTGTTTAAGAGAAGTGGTGCATCAGTAGATACCTACTGTTCCTCCAGCAGCCTGGGCATAGCTTGGCCATGGAACATTTGCTGTAGGTTTAAGAAGACCCGAGCTTGGGGGATCTGCTGACCATCACTTGTAACACACTCAGCCCCTCCACGTCCCAGCTCTCCTGGGTGCACAGGCCGTCGGGCACGCAGTGCATGCTGTGGATGAACTCTTGGGTGATCAGGAAACCAGAGCATGACCTTTGCCTCTTGTTCAACTGAGTGTCCTGGGTCACTCACTGACCATTGCCCTCCTCCTCTGTGGTCTCACTGGGTGAACTCTTCAGTGGGGTGACCAGAGTGATACTGCTGTTTTCCACTGGTGCTGTACCACGTTACCCACGTGCAGGTCATGTTGACTTGCACATGGGAAGCATCTTCTCCATGTCCTGCTGTGTCCCCAGTGCCCTTTTAATTTTTTTCGAGGGAAAAACAATACACAGCCAGGACCAAATTTGGATGCACTCTGGAGCTTTGTCTGCAGCATGCATGAGAGTGGTGTCTAAAATTGTTCTGGCATCGATGGAGTATATGGATATGAGAGTGGTGTCTAAAAGAGTTTGTTCTGGCATCGATGGAGTATATGGAAGACACAATGCTACTCGGAGCCATACTAGGTCCTTGCAGATTCTGCAGGGGCCAAGGAAGATCAGGGTGGGCTGCTCCATCTTTCACACTTAACAAGGTTTCCGTGGGGCATCTTTCCTTCCTTTTCATGGCTGATATCTATTTCATGCTGTACGTTTGCGATTATGAACTCGCAGAATCTGTGTGAGTGCTTTGTAGGCAGGTAGGGTTTCCAGAGAGCTTGAGATTTGTGTCTCTGGCCTTGTCTTTTAAGTAGTTAGATGCTGATGCTGAGCTGGAGAAAACTGAGAGTCATGTGTTGGCAGTGAAGAGGAATTGCAGGAAGCACTGATTTATTTATATCTGTCCTACTCTACAGTCATCAGTCTGATGCAGATGAACACTGGGTTACAAAAGTAATCCCGAAAACAGGAGATAATGGTTTTAATCCTGGTGGTCAAGTGAGCTATCAGGGTTAAGTACCGCAGCTCCATTTAATTAATGGCAAGTGTATTTTGATATATTTTGGGGAGGCTGTCAGTTCATGGCTTTTGAATAAAATGCTAGTTGGATACCAAGCTGAGCTGTATGGCAGACTGCCTGACCTGTGCTCCTTGTGGAAGTTTTACAACTTCCAGCTGTCATGAAGTACACTAAGCAGAAACAGAAAATAAAATATTATTTTATGAATGAATATCCAGAAAAGTGGCTTAATTGGAAACCTCAAATATGTAGAAGGGGCAACAGGCTTGCTGAAAACATGACTCTTCTCTGACATTTACTCCTCCAGAGAACAAATACATTTTTTTTCAGGGATTAATGTTCAGGTCAGGTCTGTTCATTTTACCTGCAAAATTATCATATCTATTTTAATTTGATTACAGAATATGTAGCTATATAAGCATAAACCATTTATAAGCAGTAACTTTCCAAGCGGCACAGATAAGAATGACAAGTGTTACTCAGGCAAAGGGCAAGAATAAAAAAAAAAACCCAATGTGTTGGATCTGCAAATAGTGTCTGGAGCTGATTTCGGGTTAAGGTGCTAATACAATCTCAGTTCTTAGGTCTAAAGAAAACAAAAATTAAAAAGCTGCCACAGTGAGCTATCCTGAGCCTGCTAACCCTAACTCTTTTTTTACATTTTACTTACAGAATGGTCTTATTGTTGCCTGTTACCAAGGTTATGTGGATATTGTAATAGCCTTAGCCCAGTGCCCTCATCTTGATGTAAACTGGCAGGACAATGAAGGGAACACGGCTCTGATCACGGCTGCGCAGGCAGGTAAGGCTCCTTGTTTCACCTCTTGCATGCTGGGTCTGAGAGGAAATTGAGGCTATTTTTTTTCTTTTTGTCAAAGCCCTAAGAGAAATTAGACTGCATAAAACAATCCTGGTCATTCCCTGCCAATGAATTAACAAACCATTCATTTCTAGTAGATTAAATTATTAACAATTTAAATAAATATTTTAACTTCAAAATATGTTAACTTCAAAACAGAAATCATGCCCCAAACATGCAGTCCTATACTCCCTTGCTCCTTTAAGCTCTTTTGTCTTCTTTTTGCTCTGGCAAGTGCCAGTCAGCATTGTGGTAATATAATGTGCTGTATTAGTGCTCATAACTTTTTGTCATATTTTTTCACCTACCTCAGGGGCCTGTAGCAACTGCTGACTACAGGAAAATGTATCATCATTCAGAGATACTTTAGCTGCACATCCGTTATTCAATCACTCCTTAGTTAAGGGCAAAAGAATACAGGTACATATAGTCTCAGCGGGATTCAGTTTTCACCAGTGCTGATTTTGTAACAGTTTGAAGGTACTGACATTAGCCAGGTTAATCCTGATAAAGGCTGAAGAGCAGAGTTCACCTCTGGGTCTTCTTTTATCCCATCTAGCACCGTGATCTTCTGAGAACAAGTCTAGCAGCTCATGTAAGAGTCCCCACCATCTCCTCCCCAAATCCCCTCCCTTCACCAGGAAACGAGTCATTAGCCATTAATTACCCTTTCTTCCTGGCCAGGGAGGGTAGGGGATGTCCTTGGGAGTGGGGATGCAGATCATGAGAGGGATCCTGGCTGTTCTTCCCTGTTTGCATGGAGGAAACTAAATGGACAGACACTGCAAGCAGTGACTGCAGATTGCGGTGGTTAGGATTTGGTTTTAACTCTTGTAGTATTGTACCTGTGAAAAGTGAAGTCTTTCCCAGTCTCTGTGAAGCCACAGAAATCACTGTGAGATAAACCTTAAACATTCAAGGAACTGCTAGTGGAGTTGCCCTGTTAGGAGTGAAGTTGATTACAGAATCTTTCTCAAGAAAAATAAGAAGTCTTCAAAACTCCAACCTACTTTTATTTATCTGCCCAAAAATAAATTTGGACTATGAAAAGTTTCACATCTTCTAGACATTTATACTTAATGAGCTCAGCTTTAATCCAGAGGGCTGACATTGACATGACCCCGTCTGTCAGTATCTGCTGCTGATCCCTAGAAGAATGGGAAATGACTGCAGTCAGCAGAAGCTTATACAAACTCGTAAGAACTTGGATGGTTTCTCCTGCCCGTGGTAATCCTGAGCTACACTGGTGTCAACACCAGTTATTTAACTCATTATCGCTACCTATGAGAGGTAGAAGTAATACCGATTACCGTGTGGTTATCACTGCAACCAGAGGACTGTATTGCAGGCTGATAAGAGTCCAGTCCTCTTCAGCTGGTTGGGCAGTGCCAGCATTTCCTGCCAATTCTTGGCAGTTTTGATAAAATGGTATGGCACACTTACAGGTCCTGAGTTGTGTGAGACATAATGAAAACCAAGAGGATTATTTGATTCTTCCTGAGATATTGCTATAAAGCCTACAATTTAGCTTTAAAAAGCTGCCTGCATTTATTACTGGTGAAATGCATTGCCAAGAAGTGATGTCCTCTGCTTATCCTGCAAACGCCAACTCCAGTCAGAGATACAGCTCCACAAAGTTCCTGGAATTCAAGCCAAATCTGCCATTTATAAAGAAATGTTCTCATGATTTTGCAGAGGGACCTGAAACTGACATTTGGATTGTTTTTCTCTTGGGGTCTACAGACAAGAACAGCTACAAAAGTCTACAGAACTGTGCTGAATTTGAAGTGGTGACCCAAGAATGAAAGGTTTAGTTGTTTGGTAGCAATGTTCGGAGGCAACTGCTAGCTCAAAAGGTGTCATAGACATACCAGAAAAAAAGTCTGCTGGCTTCTGAAATTGTTTCTGAAGGCCACCTTTGCACAACCTTATTTGTGCAGGTTGCTTCTTCCTAGCCTCCCTGCTGTGTTGATTGCCATTTTACATGGTTTGAGTAGAAGATACAAGGAATTATACTGTCTAGTTTCTTTCATTTCTTCTCCAAAACGACAGCATTCGGGATGATGGCAATCTCCAAAGAAGAGCAGGTCAACAGGAAGTAAAAGCACAAAGACAGTTCTCAAAGAGCTACAGTTATCACTAAGTAACCTTTTTTTTTTTTTTTTTTTTTCAGCCCGAAAACTTTCAGAAGTGCAGTGAATCACTTGCCTTATTTGAAGTATAAGAAGTGTTGCTAAGTAGTTGGAGTCCTCCCACAGCAGGTTTCTTTTGATTCCTCAGGTGGGATGCTCAGAAGGCTGCTACCTGGAGCCTGGGCTGTAGTCATGATCCCCACCTGCATCATTCACCTGGAAGACTGGGCTCAAGCGCCTGTCCCAGCTACTTGCAGTCCATTTTTATTCAGCACTGGTGAAGATTTTCAGTATGCAGTGATCGGTGCTGAATTATCAGGCTGCTACCACAGTAGCAGCATTGCTTTTCTAGAGTTTTCAATGCATTTATTTCTAAAATCACTAAACACACATCTACTAAGGATTACATTCTCTCCTAGAATTGAGTATCTTCTGTTAGCATGGCAGAAGCTAACTGAGTACAATTAAGAGGAAATATGTATTTCAGTTTTCCAAAAATTCTACAAGAATCAGGTATTCTGAAATTCAGCCTGTCCTAGTAATGACCAAAGCAAACACTTTTGAGCTACAGTTCCATATTGTTGTCTAATACCAGTCTTTAAAAGGAAAAATGCGTGATCACTTGGCTACCACCATGCTTGGACCCCTCTCTTGCAGAGATTTTTGTTTGTTAGAGTAGCATTAGCAATCTCTCTGCGTTAAACTTTGTACAGAGTCTTTGCATTCTTTGTTCTCATTCCGCAAAAAATAGGAGGGGAAGCCAAAAAAAGAAAGCCGAAAAGTGTTGAAAAATTCACAGCGCACAAAGCCAGGATTTCATCAAATATTCAATCAACTGATGTATCTCTTGGATTTTCTCTTCAAGTCATTAGAAAGTAGAAATAGTAGAAAAAATACCAAGGTTCAAACTCAAGAGCACACTCTTGCCTAGCTATGTGATACTTATCCCTCAAAATTACTGCCAGAACAAACTAGGCCATAGAAATAATATTATTTTTGCAGCATAAAACAAATTGTTCACCAAAATTACTGTTTGTCGTATGGAAAGTAGTAGTAAATTCGCATTATTTCAGGCAATTGTAGGGGGAACTCTGGGGGCTCCAGCAAGGTCTGGCCTTTTTGTTGTGATCCCCTCACCAGCCTGGCTGTTGGGTGCTAAGGGCATCCTGACTCCAAAGAGGACCTGTGTGGGACAGAAACTGTGGTCCTGGGGTGTCTCTCCATGGGTGCCAGTGACTGTAACGTGAGCTACAGAGAGTAAGGGAAGCTCTACGGAGGCTCTTTTATTTTGGGTAGATGCAGTTAAAAAATCCGCACTTGCTTATGGAGTTTCGTGATTATTTGGACACGCTGCTCAAATCTGAGCATCCGTTGGAATTAAATAGAGCTATTTCAGAGGCCAGCTATTATCTTCAGGGAAAATTCAATTCCTCATATCCATTTGCTTTGGGTAATTTTAGATTCACGTATTTCCAGGAGAGCATCTAAAGCTGAAGGTTTCCTGGATGGGCAGCCCTAAAGAACATAGTGCGGAGGCATCAGTGAATAGCAGTACTTTCTTGATAAGCTTATTGGTATATAAAATACCCAGTACCAAAGTACTCAAATTAGGGTGTGGTTTTCAGTTTGAAGATTAGTGTCTTTTCTGCTCTGTCTCTTGGTATTTCTTTCAGACCTTCTCAAAGAGGACTTGGATTCCTGAACTGTCGCGTTGTTACAGCCAAAGCGGGTGGTGTCCCAAAACTGTTGATTTTCTTAAAGCAGGAGCAAAGCTCATGAAGTGGCAGTACTGGGGCAGTGCAGAAAGGATGGGAGCTAGACATGAAAATAAAAGAGGAAGGGAGGGAGGAAGGAAGCAGGAGAAGGGGGAGGGAGGAAGAGAGGAAGGAAGGGAAGAAGGAAGGAAGGAAGGAAGGAAGGGAGGGAGGGAGGGAAAATGTAGTGGAGGAAAATTGCAGTAAGTAGAAAAACTCGATAATAAATTGTTTAAAATCGCCCATTTTTGAAATACATGTTTGGTGTCATAGGGACCACTTGGGGCAGCGGTGTACAACCATGAACACAGAATAAGAGATTAGCCCGATATTTTTTTTTTATTAATGAATACAGGAGGGCACAATCACCTAAAATATCCACATCATAAAAGACACCGGCATCTTCAGTTCAGTGAATACTTATCTGGCAGAAAGCATTTGCTACCCATAGACCAAATACAGCCTTTTTACAGGCCTAATTCACTGGCCAGACCATGAAGCTGTGTGCTAGAGCATCTTCCTTATTATGCAGATTACCCTTCTGCCTCTATTACATAGATTATTAGGTAATATTGTAATCATTATGTGCATTTCCTCTGTGGCAGCAATTAAGTGAATTTCAGCTACGTGCAGACATCTGTCCTTATCTCTAAATACGGCTCAGAGCACAAAGAGCCGGACCCTTAGTGTGCTCGCTGTGTTAGGAATACATCTGCCTTGCTAACAGCCAGCACCTGATGTGAATTCAGCATGCCCCAAGCGGCTGGGGCTGGTCTAATTTATTTTAGAGGTGCCTACAGCTTTTGTAGCAGACTTTAAATCACCCAAGACTCACCTCGCTTATGATTTAGATGAACGCTTTTAGGTTACCCAGATGCAGGGGAAGTGAGACAAACTTTATGGCCTTAAATCAAAAGCGTGTGACACAGTTTCAACAACAACCACAACAGCAACAACAACAACAACAACAAAACTCGGCAGCTCTTAGTTTTGCTTTGAATTTGAGATTTGTTTGAACTTGAAATTTGAAGCAAACCTCAGAGGACCAAAGCTCCTGCAGATTAAAACTGAAGCGGTTTGCAGGAATCTCTGTGACGTAAAACTTCTGAGAAACACAACCTTTTTTCTTTTTTTTTCTGTTTTAACTTTAGTTTTCTTTGTTATTTTTTTGCCTTTTTTTTTTTTTCCGTATCACTGGAGGGTCTTTGTAGTTTCCCAAAGAGCATTGCCTGAGCAAGGCCTTTCAGGATTGACTCTTGAGATTATCCAGGATTGCCAAAGTATCTCTCACTGTAACTCCCTTTTGGCAAAGGGAGGAACATCTCTACTCATGTAATAACTGATGGAGAATCTTTCATCTTAGCATTTCTCCCTGCGTCCCTGATCACAAAGCAGTATTTCGACTATTCCCAAACCTTCAGGGAGAAGGACACTGCATGTACATGGATGGAGCAGAGCACGTCCTGCGAAGCATGTTGGGCACAAAGACCCTTCTGATTCTGGTAGTAACTGGTGTCCTCTTGGGATTCGAGCTGATGCCATAAAATCAGTAACGCCGAAGCCGCTGGATTTAGGAAACACAACCGGGTCACTTGTTTGTGCCACGAGGCCAGGTCGCTTTTGCTCTCTTCAGCATGCGGCAATTTGCTTTAGCTTTGCATTTCTTTTGCATCAGATTGCCCAAGACAGAGGGAGGTCCTCAGTTGGCTTCCTCTGGCTCTGCTGCGCTGTGTCCACATCTACCCCGGCTTTGGGAAGCTTCCCAGTCACCCAGTGAGGTGGCAGAGCACAGAAGACTGTTGGAGATGAAGAGCAGGACCAGTCAAACATATTGGAATTAAATACATTTGTTTTTTCTAATTTGGTGAAGATCTTCCTAACTATCTGCCTTTCACAGCGAATGCAGGACTATGTTCATACTAAACAACTGCTGATGGAAACTGCACCAGATGCGCCACTGTAGCTTTAAAATTTGTTCTCTGTGAATTATAGTATGCTTCAGTATCATTTCTAGAGGAATCTGAATGACATACATCACAGAACATTCAACTGGACTGCAAAATGAGAGAAAATTTTTACAGCTCACAGTAATTAAATTGTGATTTTTGCAGCTGCCTGACGGACTGCATTATAAAGCATCAAAACAGCATAAAAATGAATGACAAGTGAAGGGGAAACTGCCTTGAATGAGTCATAATGGCACTAGATATTATATGTCTTGTTCTGATAGTCCAATTTCAAAGGTTTGATGTTTGAATTGGTCTTCCAACCACATAGCCAAGAGATAGCTTTAGCTTGCTGACTCCAGTTAATCCTGGCTCACAAGGCAAGTGAATGGCACCAACAGTTGCTTTTAGAAACAGAACTTGAGTCATTTGTTCTCCTGCAAAAGCAGGAGAACAGCCCCATTGTCCTGTTGCTGGAGAGGCAACAAGTGGCTTTAGGCTGTTGGATAGAAAAATAAATAAAACAGCTTTATAGGATTATGTGCAAAATATTTCTTTGTCTAGTAGCGACCCAAGCATTGGTTTCTTAATATTCTTTGTTGGAACTACCACCTGTATCACCTTTTAATAAGCTAATATTTACCAGGGAGAGTGGAAAAGCTACGCTTCTGCCATTAGGTGATGAGCCTTCCAAAAGCTGTAGAAACTCCCTTGGCATATTATTAATTTTCTTTGTTTTTCAGTTCTCAATTAATTTGCAATGATTAATTTGTAGTTGTAATTTCAAACAGCCCCTCATTTGATGGTGTATTTTCTCTGCTTTTCTGTTTCTTTGCAGGGCACATAACCATTACAAACTATCTGTTGAACTATTATCCTGGGCTTGATATTGAGAAGAGGAACGTGTTTGGGTTTACCGCCCTCATGAAGTCTGCCATGCAGGGCCGCACCGATTGTATCAGGGCCTTGATGCTGGCAGGTAAGTCAAGGGCTTCGCTGCTTTTTCATCATCATCTAACTGCAAAGACTAGGTGGTCACACATGGGAAAAAAAAAAGAATCTTCCTCAAAGTTCTTTGTGTCTTTTTAACATGGGAGTACAAGACACAGGGGCAGGAACAGGTCATTGACAAGACGTACACTGTGGTGGCCTTTTTTGCCATGACATTGCTTGCTTTTCATATAGTAAATAAATAACAAATAAATAATACATAAGTTAATAGTAATTAATAGTTAAATAGCAAATAATTAGCACAAATAGGTAAATAAATAATATAGCTATGGTAATATTATTGTATTACCATCGTAGATATTTAACACAAACCAAGTGGCATGGAAGTGATAATAGATTGCATTGTATCATGATGATATGATACAATGATAACAGATTGCAGCAATAATAAGACAGATCTTCATTTTCTTTGCAGACTTTAGACCGTTAATAATTTCAGCTGTTTTGCTGTTATGGAAGCCTCACCCTTCACGATTTATATGTTTTAAGTAGACAGGCATTTATCAAGCATGGTGATATTATATTCTTCCATTTTCATAATATCCACTTTCTAGATGTTGATTTGACATAGCAAATGATCAGATAATATAGAAACTGTTACATTATTTTTTGCAATAGTCTCTAGCCTCTTATGCTGGAATCAGTGCTTTGAAATCATATCACTCATTTGGAATTAATTTTCTTTATGAAGAAAAGCTATAAAATGACTGTTAAAGATAGAATGCTGCACAATACAGTTGCTGTGCACTTTGTACAGATGCCAGCTTAGAATTTCCCAGTGTTAGTAATAAATTGTCAATTAAAATGAAACTTCAATTCCAAGACCTTATGACTTGTCAAGTTGACCTTACAGTCTCCTGACTTTCTATTATTGTCACTGAAGATTTGATGGAAGCTTCTTCTTTCTGTTTTGGTCCCTATTCTAAAACCTTCCCATCCCTTGAGGTAACTCAGTCTTAGTTATTATATTGTTTGTACAAAAAAAAAGGCAAGTATCAAAGTTCAGTGTGTTGTTGCTGCCTCTGGAATCTCAATCTCCACCTTCTGCCTCATGAGTTTTGTACTGGCCTGCCTGTGCATTAGAGATAGTGAGGACATCAAACACCATTCATTGGCTAAAAAGGTATAGAGCTAATATACAGCTAATATACTAGAGCTAATACACCCAAACTGAAGTTTATTTACAGATTTTGGGGAGCTCTTTGCAGCTTTGCACGTTTTCAGTTTAAATTATGGCACCCAAAAGCGGTGTGGTAAAGTTTGTGGGATTTTTTTTAGCACTCCACAGTACATGAGAAAGGAGCTGTTGGAATGAATTTACAAAGACTTTGTAGTTTAAGGAGTAATCAGTGGCTGCTAGTTTGCTGAAGGAGATGAAAGAAATTGTTATTGAAACGTTTTGACAAAAAAAAGGAAAGTCTCACAAACAAAACAACTCCCAAACTTCCAGCAAAATTTTGTGTTGAGAAGCAAGACATGGAAATGCGGGAGGAAACCAGCCACAATCAGCCATGAGCCTACTTGCATAACCTCTGACTTCCATGTAGCTAACAGCCTGTGCGTGTGTCTAGCAAGCTTTGCATCAAGGCAGTCTTCAGAGCCAGAATCTCTTTAGTGGCTTGGATAAGATCTCCAGTGACTGGCACCTCCTTAGGGCAACACAGGAGGGCAGTAAAGGAAAACATCTCACCTATCAAGCTGCCGAAGTATGGATTTAGCAGACGGATGGGGAAGAGGTAGAGGCAAAGCATAACAGATGGTTGGAACTGGATTTTCAAAACGACTGCTCTTTCTCAAACCTGAGTTCCTGGAGGATGCCCAAGGTTGGTCGCTGCAAGATTAAGGCACTCAGAGATACTACACACTTGGCCAGAACATTTACTCTTTCAAAGTGAGTCTTCATAACACGGGAATTTGCTGTTTGGGAATGCAGAATGAGAACACAGCAGTCACTCATCCGCAGTGTACCACAGCCTGCGAGGCTGCTGCCCGCAGTAATTCCTGTCTCTGGCCTAGGCGTAATCTCTAGCGTAAACTCAGTGCTGCTTCACTGAAATCATTGGAGGGCTCTGGGCTTTCAGTGCTATGTATAAAATAGCTCAGCAGCAGGTGTGCGCCTTCCCACGCTCTTTCACTCCTCGTCTGAAAACTTGGTGTTCCCCAGTGGATTGGCCATGCACTCTGCTGTTTTCACTCACTGCTTTTTAAATATCTATCCTCAGGCACCTTCATCAAGGCCCTCCTGTTAAAGCTCTCTTGGGGTTTTGCTTTTTCCCTCTGATCTAATGCTTATTCCTCAAGCTCTTGCTAGAAACTGTCTAACCCAAAGTCCTGCTTAGAGTCCTTTTGCATTGCAAGGCCAAGGAGGAGTGCAGTTTTCCCTCAGGAAACGTGCTAGGATGTGTCAGTGGCTTTGGATTAAGCGGAGCTGCACAGCTGACACTTTGGTTGTCTGGTGCAAACATCATCAAGGATGCTGCTTTGCATCTTAAGGGGCGTTAACCCTTATCTTAAGGGACATTAAGCCTTTTATACAGTGTATAATCCCAAAGTGGCAGGAGTATTCAAACTAGTTGTGTTGAAAAATGGTGTTCAGGGCAATCTTCCCAGGAAAATAGGGGCTAATGGCAGATACTTTTTTTCTGTAAGAAAACCTGTTGGCTGTACTTACACTGGAATGACAGTTCAATAACACTGCTGTAACGTTTTGAAAGGAACAGGTCTCATCCAGATGAGACATTCTTCTGAATGCCAGGTTTGTTCAGCAATGTCTCTAGGTTGGTACAGAAACCATACTATGATAGTAAGCCATGTTTTAGAAGAGATTTTGTGATGCAAGGAACGAAGTCAGCATTGATTTCTATTAAAAGATTTGGGAGAGGACAACATGGCTGGATATGAGGGGTTTGGTTCCACCCATCCTTCACTGACATTTGTCTATAGCTTTTGTGGTCATTAGCTTCTTCAGACCTTGCTGCCTTTGAGATCTCGGGTTTTCTCAGTTCAGAGCTAATGAACTCTTATTTAATTAAATCTTCCTCCTCTTTGGTGTCTCTCTGCCTTTCAGTGTGGGACTCATTCTTGAATCCCTGCAGTATCTCAGTCTTTTGTCTCCGAAAGATCCTTTCTGCAAACTTCATTTAAACCGAGGTATTTCTCATCAATCTCTTTGCTTAGGCGGTCTCCCTCCACTCACACTGACCCTTGGACTATTTCTCTGCATCTTCTTTTCATGTGTTTCCTCAGGAATTCAGGAATCAGCTGGTACTTAAAGAGTTAAAGTGGAGCTTCTGACCACCTAGCCTGTACTCTCCGTTTTGCTGTGATTCTTCTGTAGCAACAAAACATCTTTTGCCTGGAATTTTATATAGGAGCCATTGCAGACTAGTTGCTTTGCACTAGTTCCTTTGGTTGCCATTACTGATATCTAGCCTTCCCCATGTCAGTTTGAAATGTTGTCATCAAGATAATCCATGCTGAAAATAATACTTTGTCATGATGTTTCTCTGGCCTCTTCCTCAGGTCTCACTGTGTGGACAACTCCATCTTCCAAGGCAATGTGACAGAATGTCTTTTTTTTGTGGTGTAGGTCAGTTTTGTGTTGACTGTTTGAACATGGTGCTTCAGCCTTGTATTCTGTTGGCTGTTTTCATCACTAGTGAGCATGGAGTTGGTGTTTTCATGGGCCTTTTTGTTATTAGTTCTAGATGTCTCTTCTGAGTGGCAATGGTGAGTGCAAAGCCCATTGTGAGTGAAGGATATTTGTATATCAAATTGTTTCTTTCCATGTTCATGGAAGTCTTTCTTACAAAAATTCATTGCAGTCTTTTGTATCTCTCTGTGCATTGTTTTAAGAGAATTTCATATATACAAGTTCATTTTTTTTATATTGCTTTTTTCATATCTATCAAGAGTCCAGAAATTCAAGACCCACAATCTCTCCTTATTGCGTTTTGACACAAATATTGTAGTACATCATGTGGGATATTTTCTTGCCAGGATCTACATGACACAACTCTGATCGTGGTAACAGAAATGTGGACACTTCATTAAGTAACATCAGTTGTTTTTCCTTTCTTTCAGGGGCAAATGTTCATGCGACAGACCCAAGCCGTGGACTGACTTCATGGGAATGGGCTTGTTACACGGGAAGGTCAGAATCTGCCTTCATCATGCAAAAGCTGATGGACAGGCCATGCCCGGAACAGTTTTGTGATCAGTATACGCCAGAATGGCCAAAGATGAAGGAACTTCTTGCCAAGGCTGCGGAGCCAAAGAGCTGTTTGCAGAGGATTACGGAGTGTGTGAGATCCGCAGTCTCATTCCGGTCTTTCCGTGGCCCAGAAGAAGACGGGGTCCTTGACCACATGGTCCGGGTGACGACAAGCCTGGGCAGTCCCTTCATTGCCCTGTCGTGCCGGACCGTGTGCCCGGGAAGCCCTCCTTCCGTGGGCAAACGCAGGCTGGCCGTGCAGGAGATCCTCCGGAGGCAGCGAGCCGAGCAGATCCGCTCTCAGGACAAGGACCACGTCAGCAGCTACGAGCGGCTCTTCCAGAACTCCAAAGTGACGCTGGTCCGCAAGAAGAAGGACCGGCGGGCCAGCCTGCAGCCCGGCAGCCTGGCGGTGCCGCCGGCGAGCGCGGTGGCGCTGCGCAAGGCCAGCCTG
>NW_010585127.1:0-77137 GCF_000705375.1 Tinamus guttatus
AAAAAAAAAAATACTTGATCCAACACTGGAAATTACTAGCTTGTCTGCTGCGAAAGAGTGAGTATATGGGTTGCTTTAGCTCTTGCACCACTTTCTTTTGCTTTCAGTCTTCAGTTTCTGATTGTTACAGAGAAGGCTGTGTCTAGAACAGTCACCAGTCTACTCTAATTGAACCCAACCTCTGGATCTTACGTCTTTTTGAAGCACCTGATATCATCTGACCACTGTGTTGCTTTGCACACCTAAAACAACCCAGATTTTCCACCCAGCAACTTCCCTGAGGGATAAATGATGGCATAGGCTTGAAATGAGTATTCTGATTTCTCCAGTTGGTTCAGAATGTTATTTCTGCATCCACCTATTCTGCAACCCACTTCTGTGGGTGCTCCATGTTGGAGCTTACCTCTTAGTGTCATCTGGCTTATATAGGAAAAATTCAGGCTTTGCACAGAAGTTGGAGAAGACTATAATGCCCTGCTTTTTTACTTAATTAAAGAATATAACTACATAGAATAAAGAAAATTGTTAAAATAAGAAACTAAAAGGAGTAGCCAAAAGAACAGATATTATAGAGACTGTTTAATGGTGCCTCACAGAGGCCTTGAAACAAATATATACCACCTATCAAAAAACAAGGAAGGGGGGCAGAAGGGAAGAAGTACAGTTCAAAATAAGGAGGGAAGAATCCTCTGAAAAGCTGAAGCCTTGAGTAAATGAGTAGGTAGGATAGGCGTTTAACCATGTTAAATATAAAAATACAGCATGGCCAACCACAAAGAATTTCAGGAAGAGCCTGCACAGATGTAGTTTAACAATAATTTCTTTTCTGACTATATTGAAAAGAGGAAGCCTGTCAAAAGGTGTGCAGGACCCCTATCTGAGTGAAGTATAAAATAAAGAAATAAAATCACAAGAAAAAAAATCATAGCAGAAAAGCTAAATGAGATTTTGCAACCGTGTGTCTGTGGAAGATTAAGGGAGGGTTTCCTATGAAACTCATCTTCATGAGTGACTTGCTGGAAAATCCATGTTTAATTGAAATGCTGACAGGAAAAAATATGAAGGAAAAGACAAAATGATGAAGGAGGAAATTACCAGAATGTGATGTTCATTCAGGAGCTCAAAAAGAGCTCGAGGCTTCATTTAGGCAAAATACTAACTGTTGTGTACATCCTCTCACTTAAAGCTGGCTATCAAAGTCGTTAATGTGGTGCCAGTGTTTCAAAAGGTTTCTAAGAGAGATCAAGAACTTACAAATCAGACAGCCTGACATCTGTTCTGTGAAAGTGGTAGAAACTGTTTTGAAGAATAAAATTAGTGGGAACATGGATAAACATATCATATTGAGAAAGAGTCAATACAGCTTTTATAAAGTGAATGGCTCATTACTCTCTTGGAGCTCTTTGAAGTCAAGAAGCATGCAGACAAAGAAGTTCCAGTCTGCTTGGGTTTTCAAAAACCATTTGACAAAGTTGCTTTTCAAAAGCTCATAGTGAAATCAAGCTATTATTAAATTTTTAACCCAAGTAAATTCTTAGATCTTCCCTGATAGCTGGAGTAAATGTTGGACTTAACCTGCTGTTTCAATGGGAAAAACACTGTTGAGAGAGTATTTATTTTGATTGTTTATTAGGATGCATTTTTCCAGTAGGTCGGTTGTAGTTGGTAGGTGTAACTGCAAGAGCTCTGGTCTAGGTAACTTAGTTCAGTACTACTGGAATTCGGTGTCTTAATTATGCTCCCAGATTTGCAAAGATCAGTGAGATATGAGGTATGAAGATCCATAAGGTTGTCTAATCTACTTCCCATCTTGGTATAACATCTAACCAGTAGGTTTCAGAGTTAACAAAATAAAATACAATATTCAAGTAACCATAACATGCGCTGTCTCGCTATTCCCATTATCGCCTCTGGCTCTGTACAGTATACTTAATTTCATTGTCAAGTCTCTGCAGAGTCAGAACTGTCTTGTTTTAGGTAATAGATGGAAACAGTTCAGTGGTGAAAATAACCAAGGGAAAAGGTATATCACTGATTGCAATTTAATATAACAAATAGCCCAGGTAATGCTTTATGGCATGTTTAATTGATAATAGCAGATTCTGTTTTTCAAGATATATTTAAATAGCTAGTGTAGTTAGTCTATCACAAAAAATGATGAAAAATATAGATGAAAATATAGTGAATAGTGTGGACATTTTCTTGAAAAAGGGTTATGTTATTTATTATCAGCTTTTATTTTCCTGTTGTATAATGGGGCAGTCATTCTCAACTGTAAGTTGCAATTATGATCCAAAACCAGAATTGCAGGTGACAGCCATATGCTGGACTTTTTAGTCCACAAGGGCAGAAACAAATATCTTAAGTTTGGAGATTGGCATTTCAGTGCCAAATGCAAAGTATGAGTTGTTCTGTATTGAATAAAAAGCTCTGATAATGACAACTTGACACTTCTGGGAAGTCAAGATATCTTCACTTTTCATTAAGAACATGGATGAGGAAGCTTTTGTGTCCTCTCACCAATTCCATTATGGCTAATGGATGACTCAAACTATTCATAAGAACATAAAATAACATTAAAAAAAACACCTTCATCTAGCTTACTGTGTGGTCTAAGGTTGTTCAATGGAACGCCACTGGAAGAATATAAAAATAAGCCAGATGCATAGTAACTTTTCTTATTTATATTTCGCGATTCCAAGACAATTTTGCATTGGTCCTGTTAATTTTTCCCAAGGACAGTAATTCTCTTAACGATATGGGATATTTTCCTTTTATACACATAGCTTGCTTCATTAAGCTCTACTTCTTACATAGTTCTTCATTCTATCAGGTTTAGTTTACAACTGATCAAAATCATTTTGCTCTGACAATCTAAGTATCAGGAAAGCAAGGAGAAATGACAGTGCATTTGAAATGGTTTGATGTCATTGTGTGCATAGTTTATGGGATAGCTGTTCATGATTATATTATTTACCCCATCTTCACACTGCCTTCAACCTAGTCTTTCCCAAGTGCTTAACTCGTGAGAATTAAGAAAGACATAGAGACAGTTTAATGGAGAACTTGAGGACTGCTTGTTCCTTTGGCACAACTGTGGCAAACCTAATGCATTTTGGGCTACTGCAAGGTTAAGAACAGATGATGTCCTGTTTTTTCTCAGGCTTTACAAGAGTTACTTTGGGTAAGTCACTTCCATCGTTTACCCTCTTGCTCTGCGTGATAGCATAATTGCAGCTGCTTCTTCCTGGAGGCAGCAAAATTGTTCCATGTATATGTTTCCTAGAAAATAAGAACAAAAGAAGGTAAGAGAGGAAAGGAAGGCTGGAAAAGTGAAACCGTGGGTCCATTCTGATGTTTCTCCCACATACAAGGAATATCTTGCCTCTGTAAGTTGGATACAGCCATTATATTATTTCACAATATGCCAGTATGTTCAGGAAGGCGTTATGCTCGGGAGGCTTCTTCTGCATTGATCCTGGAGGAGGGCAGTGTGTAATTATATCATAAATTTGTTTTCTGGCATCGCTGAAGGAATCATTTCTAATTTAGACAATATATTTTCTAAATAAAATTATTGCCATCAGGCAATTTGGTTTGATATGATGAGTCCTCAATGTGCACAGAAGTAGCAGTTAACAGCTTTGTTTTCTTACATAGACATTTTTGGACAGTACTTACAGTAGCACAGAGATCAATTGCTCTTCATTATAAAGCAGCTCTGGGCTGCCTGGGCCAAACCACATACGTTTTTTAATTTGTAATGAAGTTGTTATTGATTATTGTCTTGTTTGCAAGTTTCTACCAGCGTGCTGCCAGAAAGCTCTGTTATTTTTTGTTTGTTTGTTTGAAGATGTCAATTTTACTGAAATATTTATTTATATAGACTTGTAGAATTGTTGAGGTTGAAGGGACCTCTGGAGATGTGCTCCTTCAGCAAGGCTGGGACCTCAACTGTGGAAGGTCCATCTAAACCTCCTCTAAAGCTGCTGCTTACTCTTCCTTTCCTACCTCCTCCCTTATCAGCCAGCACACACACACATGCACAAGTACCATCCTTATCATGCTAGTTTTCTCTTTAAGTGTGGTTATTTATACTCAGTTGTTCAAAGGCTGCATCTGCTGAAAGTGTTTGAGTCTTCATTAACATCTATACAAATGTTTTCATGTTGTCCTAGTTTTAGTTTGTACTCTAGAAAGAAGTTCTATATTGGGACACTTTTTCTAGTAAAGGTCATTCAGCAAATAGCTGAACACATACTGAAAGATGATAATATGATGAAGAGCAGTGTAACTGTAACATTTTAATTAACTAATCCTGTTTCTTTATTAACGAAACACAACTAAAAGGTGGCACACAACATACATACTGTTCATTTCTCTCTTTAATGCACTGGATTTAGAAAGAAAACCACACCAGTTCCTTTGTCATTAACAAGATAGCGGTATGTTATAATGTTTGAACACTTGTGACATTCAACCCCTGAATTACTGTTAGCTCAGCAAGTTAAGCTTAGTGGTCCTGTTAATCTTAAACACAGTTTTATATCTGTTTTAAAGAAGACTGAGGTTCAAGAAAATAGGTATTACTGGTAAATATCAAGAGTCATATTAGAATAATTTCTGTGCTCTGTCACATGAAACACATTGAAAATTTGCAGAAGTGTACATTTGTTTTTGATCTGAGAGTATTTAGACCAAACAAACTTTCTGTATCAAAATGGTGAAATATTAAATGTACAAGTTATTGTAAATTCTTGTTTCAGTTTTAACATTACAATGATGGAAAGAGCGCTAATACAGTGATTTGTTTTATTTCCTCTCATCTTCAGCATTACTACAACTGTCTTGTTTTGTCAGTAGGAAAAGTAAACAACATTGATGTAAACATTTCTACTCCGCACTAACTTGAATCTCTTATTTCTAAAAACTATGGCAGTGTGCCAGAGTAGAAAGCGTAAGGTTTCTAATCTGCTGAGACTTGTTCCCTACAATTTCTAAATATCTAAATACACCTGCATATGAGGGATATTGTGTGGAGGAAACAGAGCAGATGATAGAGCTGTTCTGCATCTAGAGGAGAGCTGGGCTGAGATGACTTAGAAATTGTATTATTGTGCACATGCAGTCAGTAACGAAGAACAGTATAGTCACTTTTTTTTTTTTTTTTTTTACAATTCATCTAGAACAAACACTTCGAATGGGCAGCACGATTTGTCTCTATCAGTAATTCATAATAGTCAACATAATTAACACTAAGCCTGTTTTGACTGCAGTGAAAAGGAATTCTCAAATCAAAGAAATTCTAACAGGAGAATCCCACTGCAGTTATTTATTTTTGAGCATCAGCATCCTGGCAAAACAGGAGCCTCGCACTCTCAGCGTTTCCATTCACAAATTAACTTTCCAAGCAGCAGAGGCTCGGTGTAGAGTGCTATATAGCAAAGGCTCGATGTAGAGGGCTTTATAGTATCTTCTCAGCTAGTTGGTAAAATAACCTGTTCAGTATTTACAAGTATATTTGCAATTTAAGTCAATTGTGTTCTGGTTCTTTTTGTTTAATTGCAGAATAAAAGGTATTTTTTGACATGCACATTAAAATATTCAACTTTCTTGTCTTTCAAGTACATTTATAATGGATCCACTATTGTTATTATTTGAATACTGTTTTAAAAGCCTAATTTGTAATGAAACGTGACAAAATACAGCTTTATTCTTGATCAGGAAAAGACAGCTTGCTCCTCATAGTAGCTTACCTGAGTAAAATAGAACATTCTCTTATTTAAAGTATTTAAAGTATGCTTCTTTTTAAAATAGTTCTGAATTTTTTTACCCAATGATTAATGAGCATAATTCTATTTATAGGCAGTGTTTGAGTGTACATTTTTATTTATATTCACAGAACAACCTGATAAAAAGTGGTAGGCTAAAGTATTTCACTCGCAGTTTAGGAATTTGATCAAGTTATTAAATTTCCTAATTTATTGATGTAATTTACATTTTTTTACCGACTTACAATGCAAATCAGGATAAATAGAAAATTGAAAATAAAATACTGGTAAATTGGATGTGATGCTTACATGTATAAAAGTAAAAATTATTTGGCACTTCTGCATTCTCCAATTTTGCTGGTCATTTTGTTTAAATCTTACATAAATATGGAATTTGGGGTGTTGCATCCTTCTTTATTCTCCCACGTTAAATTGTAGTCATAGACACAGAACTAGAATTAACGTAAATTACTTAATTAAATCCTTACTGTTTTGTGTAGCTGAAAATAGTAGAATTGTGTAGCATGCTTTGCATCTGTGCAGATGTTCTTCCACCTCGCTTGCTTGCAGACTTGCCAGAATTTGGGGCTCTATCATCTGCTTCTCCAAACTAAACTACAGCTTGCTGAGAACAGTGCTCAAAAAGAAAGCCTCAATGTCACTTAGCTGGAGGAGCCTCGTTCTGGTAGGAGAGAAGGGCTACCATAGGTGTCTTCAAGTAACATTTCTCTGCTCGTAACATCAGTTCTGGTCTCTTAAGGAAGAGAAAGCTCCACATAAACATGCAAGCAGCATGTCAGACTTAGCTATTGTTTTAGTGAAGAGAAATCTCTCTGCTTGAGTGGAGACCAAAGATAAGGGTAAGATGTAGACCAGAGCCAATGCTTCTCCTCTTCACTTCTGGAATACATATCCTAGTCTGAAAAATGTACACAGTCGCATCTTTATTTCTGGGCTTTCAGATGAGCTTCCATGAAAAACTTGGTGTTCAGAAAGATCAGGTAAAAGAATTCGTTTTTCTTATCTTCCAATTTCAGCCTTTGGTTGTATGTTTTTCCCCATAGGACATTATCTTATGCACACAGAAGCCACAGAAAGGGAAGTGAGGAATGATACTTAGGAGAAAGAAAGTACTGGTTGGTGACTGATCATCATCCTGAATGTCAGGGTGTGTGAGGAAGAGGAAACCAGGTTGTCTTGCCCAAATTGCCAGAAATGAATTAGTTGGTAAATAATTGTACAGTCTCAACTTGTTTGACAGGTAGTGGACAGATGGGAATGGAGTTGTTATCTTATATCTGTGTTCCCAGATCCCAGCCCATAAAGATCATATTTGTTATGCCATTACACTAAATTCAGAGTAGTCTTCTGCCTGGTCGTGACAACGAAAACAAATATATTTACTATGTTAACAATAAATATTAGATTATCAATTTGGTTCAAACTTAATAATCTTCTAAAGTTTAAAAATTATCATCACTATAATTTTCATTTTACTCATACTTATGTATATTTTAATTAATTTCTCTACAGATGATTCAGACTATCAGGACTCTAGTTGAGAATGCAGATAGCTTATATGAGAAGATAGTGCAGTGTCAAAAAGCAGGTAAGTACAAAGCTCTCTTCTAAGAAAAATATTACAAAGAACTTATTACATCCTTGTTTTTTTCCCCAAACTATAAATTGAATATGTGCATTCAACTGTAGCCGAAAATAAGGTTAATTTAGGCATGTACAATAACAGAGAAAGAACATTTCAAATCTTAGGAGATCCATAGAAGTTGAAAGTCATGAATATTTTATATATGGATAGTAGCTTGTCAGTGTATTTGTATCTACCAATGTAAACATATGATTACAGGAAAGGTAGTGAATGATCTAGTTTCACACTGAAGACTTTTATCTGCTCTTTTCCCATGGGAGAAGTTTTCCTCTTATTTCATGGTAGCTTAAGAGCCTTGGAGAAATACCTTGTCGTAATGATAGTAGTTCAGAGATTTATTTCCATGTTTCTTTTGGGTGACCATCATCTGGTTCTACTCATCTGTTGTTTCTCGTTTTGTCTATTCAGACTATAATTCTTTTTGCTGGTGCTAATATTTGAGACAGATGAATGAATGTCTGAAGGATGAATCTTATATGGCAGTCTTTTCAAACTCCATAGAAGCAAAAAGATTTTTTGTTTTTTGAGGGATTTTGTGTTTATTTATTAGTTTTCTAATGGTCCTTTTGTGTACTGAAATTCTCTGCAAATCTGTTTCTGATGCGTTTGAAACATTTTGTTGTTGGTTCTTAACCCTTTCACAAATTGCCCTTACTCACGTGATGTATGATAATTACTTTTCTCATTTGGCCACAACGTTGTGCTTTGAAGGTTGCCTTCTTTTTTTGAATAGCAGCCAAGGCTCTGCTATTTAATCCTGCTGATTTTGTTTTGTTTGTTTTTGTTTTCAAGTATTTTTTAAACAACTTGATACACATACTCGGAGCAATGAGGCATCTCGTTTTGCATCAAAAGCAAAAGGTCTAAGAAAGTCAACATGTTGTCAGGCAGAGTGTCTGCAATCATTCTTGTGTGACTTCTTTCAGATGACAAAAGCCTTTTATACACGAATATGCTTTTCTGCATCTGGTATTCAGCCTGCTGCAGCTCCCATCATCTCCGATGTCTGTCTTCCATTCTTCAATCCCTTCACTGCTCTCCTGTAAATTGGATTCTTGTATGTTAGCTGATGGGCCTTAAAAACCTTTTGAACAGGTCATCTCTTTCTTTAGATTCCTAAATTTGCAAAATGTAAGGAATAACATTTTAACGTGTCTGTGGGTTTTCTACAGAAAATGTGTCTGTGGCTTATGCCATTCTATGCTCTTTCATGTCATTTGAAAAAAAAATAGCCTGTTCTATTTATTTTAAGCTATAAAAGATAAATAATCCTTGTCTTGTTTCTAGTTTATCTGAAGAACAGAATTAAAAATGTATTGTGCTACCACAGGGAGATGCTCTTGTAGACTTAAGTGAAACTTCTGCCATTCTCTTGGTGACAGTGTGACCTGCTTGTTATAGATACAACAGTATCTCAAGCAGTTTAGTTCCCTTGATGAGAGGCAAGGCAAAAACTAATATCTGGTTTACATCACTTTAGAATTGTTGCCCTTTCAAAAACCTGGCTTTCTACTGCTTCATATAGATTCTAGTGCACTTACATGTGTTTGATATTCCTGAGTCAGTTCCTCACAACTTATTTTACATAAAGTGCAGTTGGTCAAAGACTCGCTTAGCTTAATGGCCTATTGAACAAGCAATAATATGATTCTTGAAGAGGTTCTTTTCAGAATTCAGCTTCTTCACTATTCTTAGAGAACATTAAGCTGTTTGGTAAGCACTTGTCCTCATTTTAGTTCTTTAAATTTAAACCAAAGCAAAACTTTCTCTGTTGTCTTCAGTTCAATACATTGATTTCAGCCTAACACATTCTGTTAATTCTTAATATGTTGCAAGACCTGAAATGCACTTGTATCTCTCATTGCATTCTTTCTCTTTATTATTCAAGTACTGTTACAGCTAAAAGAGAACTGAAGCTTAGGAATTATTTTAGTGCTCCGCTGTGGGAACTCAAAAGTGATATTCCCACTATTCTTTAAATGATCAGGAGGCAAAAAGCAAGTGAACAAAGTTTGATACTGACAGAATTATTGAGTGCAATCAGTCTAAATTTGACAATGAAAAGTTACAGAAGGGTTTTATGAGAATGAGAATTGAAGCAGCATGTGAAGCATAATGTCAGTATGGATAAATTAATGTGTGACAATAGAATCATAGAATCATGGTTGGAAAAGACACTTACAAGAAACAGGCTCTGAACTTGTTGTGATTTAGGAAGTGAGGTTATAGCTGATAAATATAAACTCCAACACTGTATGCATAGTTCAGATCCATGACTCTATTTTAAATTTACCACAGTTCTGTATCTCTCAAGTCAACTTGTGGGTATATGCTGTTAAAACAAAGAAGATGGATAAAAAGAGGCCCCCCAAATCTGCTCCAGATTTCCTGTGAACATTATCCATTTTGTCATAGAAGTTCTTTTATGAACATCTTGGACTGAAATCATTAAAGTTCCTCTAATCAGGATCCATCACTTCACTTTCTTTCTGCGTAATTTTAGAGCTAAAACCTTTTCTGGTCCTCTGCATAGATGGAAATTTTGTTAGGACTTCTCACATCATAACAGCAGCTTTCTTTCCTCCAAGTTTGGCAGTTACAGTGTTGCCTGACATACATCATTTTCTTGTTTGCCACTTTGATGATATCACTCTCTGTATGGTTATATCCGCTTTTTCCTCTTTCTGTATCAACACAGAGACTTTTACTATTCTTGTGTTTGCTCATTTGGTAGCAAGTTTCCACTGCCTGATAGATTGTCAGCCATCATCATGGCGTCCCACATGTCCCCTGTAAACATCCACAAAGACATTTCCTTTGAATTGTTTTTTAAAACTCCCCCACAAGAAATGTCACCTCGCTAGATTGACACATCCTCCTACTACCTTAACCAAAATAATTTTCTTTGCTTCCTTGTGGAGGAGTGGGAGTACCCCACTCTATCCATCTGCTCTCTTTTATCTTAGGTGTAGATTAAAAGTTGTTGGAGCAGAGATTGTCTTGTTTATTCTGTCTGTACAAAATTGTCAGTACCTTAGTTTATTAAGCAATGCTAGTAGTAGAAGACTCAAAGGTGTAAATCTACTTACAAAGCAACTTCAAAGCATTTGTAAGTAGTGTCAGGTAGAGCTGTAGAGCTTCAAGAGAGGGATCGACCATCATTCAGGATGCTGTCAAAGACCAACACAGCGCACACTGCCCACTACATCTGAGCTACAGGCAAAAAAAAAAAATACAGTAACAGACATGCAAGCACTGGAAACACTTTTTGAAAATGAAAAATAAAGTAATAAAATGTAATTTTCCTCAAATAGCTATATGTCTTAGTTCTCTAGTGTTACAGCTGATGCCTTTCAGCAAAACTAAAGAAAGCTTTTGCTCTTATATTTTGTTTCTGTTACGTACAGTCTAAATTGGTTTTAGACTTAGGGGTCACCAAAACAAAACGTATAACATGTAGGAAAATGATATTGCGTGTTGTATGTTTCGTACAGGCTGGATGACCATTAATAAAGCAAAAGAAATTGATATAATTGAATATACTGACCGACAACACAAAAACTCCGAGGCCCCTCTGAGTGTCTCAATTCTTCTAAAATCCTTACTTTAGCTGACTTGCTCCTTATTCCCACTTTTCTCTAACAGCTGTCAAATTGTTTTAACTCCTTTCCACATACTTGTCCATGCAAGCACAGCATCCCACTGAAGGACCATTAACCTGATAACCTGTCTCTGATCACTAGTAAAAAGCGTAAATAAAGAGCAAGCTCATGTCAGTCCCTTTCTTTGTATGTCTTCTAGTTTACTTTCTGTGTTCTGCCCTTTATTTTCACCTGCTCTTTTGTCTCTCTTTATCCTCTGTACTCTACCTTTTTTTCCCTGTTTGCCTTTCTGCCCTAAGCAGTTCTCTCACTCTGCTTCTGAATTTTTCATTCCTTTTTCTTTCTTCTCACACTCTGTTTCTTCTATTAAGTACAGCTCCACAGCAATTCGTGCAGTGCTGTGGTTGCATACACTCCGCAGCCCTGCGTTTCTGTGCCTCCCTTGTGCCTTGAATATTCATGAAACCACTTCTACCTTGGGGAAAAAAAAAAAGTGATCTGTTGGACTTAGATAGCATTTGAATAGATGCTATTCTCTCTTTTTTATGCTCATCTCTATTTCTGTTATTCTCTTCAGTCATATAATATTTGTTCGTGTATTGCTCCTCATAGCTCACTGTAAGACCTCAGCTGGATGGTCTTGGTTTTTCTATGAATCTGCTATATCCTTGCAACTTGTAAAGGGTGATGATTGCTAGGATACCTTCCCTGTACTTCCTTAGATGGTCTTCTTGATCTCACCTCTTGCTTTCAGCTTCTTCCTTCTACCTTTTATTTTGTGATCCAAAATGTTAGGGTATGATTAACAAATCAAGTAATTTGAGCTGCCGCCATTCAAAAGTACATTAATGAGAATAGATTGAAGCTTCTGTCATTGCTCTGAGGGAGATATGTGCACTGTGATTCTTTGATAGGTAAATCTTAGATAAATGTACCTCCTCATGGATGTGTAGTACAGATAGACTTATCACAATTCAGATAGATAGTTGTGTGTTGAACTTCCAGCACATGCTAGCACAGGTGGCTGTGAAGATGCAGTCGTATAGGCTATAGCTGATACGGTGCTTAAAGCTAAGGTACCAGTTCTTAGGCGCTGGAGACTTTGCATTCTGATTAACACATCTTCTTCACGTTAGCCGTTTTCTGTAGTAGCTACATTATAATCCTTTTATAAGTTTATTTTGCCTTGCAGATGTGTCATTTGCTGCCAAACTTGGGAGATTCTAGAGGGCAAACACTACAAATGCAGACTTCTGTATTGTTCTCCTGAGGCTGTTTTTCCTACTGCACAGAATATATTATACTTTATATCGGAATATAGCTCGAGGAAACTAAAACACGAGTCTTACTTTTAAGTAGTCTTTGTCTAGCGTAAAAACATTTACAAAATTAATCTGTGATATTAGTCTGTAGTTCGTATAGCTTTGCAGCTGTCTTCTACCTGCTAAATGATTTAACAGACAAGATGAATTCTATCCCTTGAGATATAGAGAATTGCATGAAAATAATAGAGACAGCAGATTGCACAAATACGTCAGACATTTTAAATGCAGAGATCTGTTCAAGGGCTATATTGTTATCCTAACTCAAATCCAATCCAAAATAGCAGGAAATGAAGATGAGGTTTCCTTTTATTCCTCTGCCAGCCTATCTGTATTACATGTGACAATGCAACAGGTACAAGAGCTGTTGACTAAGACTGACATTTCAAACATATCCATAGTTGGGGGTAAGAAAAAGCAAAATTAGAAGAAGTGTTATAGTCAGTACAGTCAAAAGGCAAAATTTCTAACATATTTTCTTAAAGTGCTGCACTTCAGAAAGACAGGCAAGCTTTCAGATATATGTTCTTTTTTCACATCTTAAAAAGTAACAACAAATTGAAGTACAGATTAGGAAATGGCTCTGGGTTTAACTTAGTTGTTTTAGTGAAACAGTATGAAAGGAAAAGGTAGCCAGCTTCTATGGAACAGTAAATGATATTACGGAAAGGAAAAGTAACATTCCTGTGGGACAGAAAGAGATAATAATTACTATTGCCAGTGAAGTAATGTGGGTTTAGCAGGAACTGAAGAGTAGGAGAAATTATAATGTGCCATAAATCAATGTCTTTATTAAATAGGTGCCTTCTAGCATTCAATAAAATTAGGATATTTTTTCTTAGATTTATTATTCTCCCTTGAGGATCAGGGTTGATAAGGAAAAGATGGAAACTGTAGTCTTTGAAAAAAATATTCCCCCACGCTCTTAACTCTGGATTTTGGTTCTTTATAAACAACATTCATTCATTCTGGTACATGGTGGCAATATATATTTCACCTGCATTTAGAAAAGCCTTTCTCCCTGGAGGAGTGTCCTTGTTGATGAAAGTTTTCACAGATCAAGAATAACGTGCTGTGGATTGTATTTTGTTAGAACACATGTCAGTATATGAAGGCCTAGTGTCTATGTATTTTGTAGGGTTGCTTTTTGTGGAATACACAGAAAACATTGTTCTGTCAGTTTTTTGCTTTGTAATTTGATACACGTTGTGTTGGCTTTGGTATCTAAAAAAATAATGTTTTTGTAGGAGTGCTCTTGAAAGTGTTTGAGGAAGGGGAAGCTGGTAACCAAAATTCTTTGGAAGTAGCTGAGCTTAATTGAGCCTGGATGTTAGGATGTCCCCTTTGTAACTTCCTAGGAGCCTCTGTTTGGTTCTGCAGCTAGTTCAAATCCCTTCTGGCAGTAGGTTATAAAATAATTGTCAGGTTGCTGTACCATCTTATGTCCTCGTGGTGACCATGCATTAAAGAAAAAGTCTGATGTTGAAAACTGAATTACTGTGTTTGAGTATGGAACTGGGTGAGCCTGAGTTGAGTGACTGAGTATTAACCTTCTCCTTGCAGAGGATGGCTCTAACCAGGCATTATGGCAGTGATGGGAAGTTGGGATAAGAAGGCCGTCTTGGGCAGAGGACTTCTTTTTCATAATTTCTGAAAAATAGGGGAGAGTTGGCACCAAAATGTGTTTTTATTTTTAATAGTATATTGAGGTTTGCAGAACAGTTCCAATTCCTAAGGAGATACTGCACGTTGCCAAACAGATATCATTAAAATGATTCATCATTAAAAATCATTAAAAAATACCAAGCTACTAATAGTTCATGTATTATTTAGTCAAATATTAATCTAAATATTTCCAAAGCAAATAATGCATTTTTTTAGTAGTACCTGTTGTTTATGAAACATATCTCCAAGTAGAACTTTACCCTGAAGAGAGATATTGCACTACAAAACCAATGTATCTGAAACACGTGACAGCAATATAAGGCATTAGCCTTGCTCCAGCATGCCAAGCATTAGCGAAAAAAATAACATGCGTATTATAAGATCACATGCTTAAGATCACTTGAAAGTTATGAAAGCTTCTGCATATGCTGAATGTATTTTTGATAGTTAAAATATTGATGCCAAGTTCAGGACCATAAAATAAACCTAAAATTCAAATCTGGCAGTTATCCTGACAAGTGATGGCTTGAAATTCTTATCAGCTAGTCAAGATTGGTGTGGTGCCTTGTAGAGTTTCTCATTTAAGAAAGAGAATCTGTTTTTAAAGTATATCGTAACAATAAGACACTCTGGTATGTAAACTGTCGTATCAGTTCTTGTTTAGGTTAGTTGGCAGAGCTCAGCTTTCTGTCTGGTCCATCAGAATATGCTGGGCATAAATTATGTAGGTTTGTGGTCCCCACGAAATACTATTTTTAAAGTGCATCAGATTTGCAGTTGGCTGAGGATTTGACTGGCTACTAAAATACAGAACTAGAAGGTCCTGAAGTCTACTCCCATTTTTTGCCATTTTCATAAACTGATCACATCAAGCTCCATTTTAAAATTAATATGAGTTTTCAACTGGAGTAATTTTTTTCTCTTCAAGCCTGCTTATAGAACCACATCTGCAATGGTGTAAATCATACATAAATTTATTTCTCCTTTATTGATGGACATACATACTAACTTGTTACTATTCTGACATTGCCCCATAGCTGAAATGACTCTTTGCCTTCTCAAGGTCTTACCTGACAGGTGTATTTACAGAGAAGAATTGTTCCCCTTTTGGTTTTCTTTTCACTAGAAATGCTAAGCAAATCTTTATTAGTCACCTCAGACAAAATAGGCTTCATATGGCTTTCACCATCTCTATAGCACTTCTGTTTTCCTTATGGTGTTTGAATTTATTGAAAATGGGAGAACAGAGCTGTACATACAATTTCAGACAGGCTTCTTGATTGATGAGGTATTTCCAGGAGGTAAAAAGAAGCGTTAGAGCTATCTAATATATTCTAGGCCTTCAGGGTTTTATGAGAGAGACAGACTTGAATTTCATGAAATTCAAAGTAAACTCATCAGCATTCACTGGGGAACCAGAAAGTGATTCAGCATTAAGTACGGAAAATAGTTATTTGGAAGTGCTAAAGGACTGGTTATGAAGATGTTTTTAAATGCTATGGAGAAAGAAACACTGTAAAATCTTTGATTATGAATTGAAAAAGTGTTTGGGAGCATTTTGTTCAGTTTTAAAGCTTGTTCTTGAATCGTGCTATCGCTATGCGGTTATGTTTGTCATATTAATTAGAATATGTTCACACAACATGGTCTAATAGTTGGGGTGAATGATGCCCTGAAAAGCTGCCCTTTAGTGTGAAAGACTTGGATCAGATCATGAGCGATGGAAGAGATTTTATTTTCAGACACTTTGGAAATTGAATGGCTCTTGCCAACCAGCCCTTCGTTACACTGGAGCACGGGGGTGTTGCAGCTTATACAGAGTACCTGCCCTGATACTTCCACGACAGAAACAAGAATTGATTCAAGGAACCACATTTCACATCTCTGGGATCACTTGGGTTGCTTCTGAGTTTTACAGAGCAGAAATGTAAACATAGCAAGAATATGAAGAAGCATGAGGGCTACAGAGGGTATCCAGCCTCCCCGAGAGAGCTGCTCTGGCTACAGAACATGGAGTCACTGCGCTCGGCGTGGTTCATCAGCTGGGGACGTTCTGTGCACGACAACACTCTGACACCTGCAGAGCGGTGGAGCTCACATCGCTCATGCTGACCCTCAGCGTTCTGTTCAAGATCATCCTGATCACTTGTGCCTGTGAGTTAGGATTTGAAGGGAAATAATTATAAAGATGGAAATGAGGTCAGTAATGATTAAGGGCTGTTCTTTAAACGTACTGCATACACCCTTGTCTTCCTCCATTCCCATCATTTTTTGAATGTATTACTGCTGAAAGGTGATTAAAAGTGCACCTCTGCACCTTGCAAATGTATTTGCTTTGCTAAGAATCTGAATACAGAACTTTAAAAACTTACCAGTATGGTTTGAGAACTGCTAGTACAGATAAGAAAAATTGTATTTTATTGGTGTCTCTAGAAATGCAAGGTCATGAATATGGATCTATGCATCATTCTGTGAGAGTTTATTTGACATGATGTGAATGGAAAATAGATACTTGGAAACGGTACTGGATGAGTGAACTTTAATTTTTCATCGACTTAGAGATCTGGTTTTGGTAAATATAACATGAATGGTCTAGCTATTCAGCAAAAGTATTTGCATATATTTTTCTTGCAGATCGGTTAAAAGGATAAGAAAGCCTAAAAAGAACAGTCTTCTATTTAAAATGAATTTGTGAATCGTTTTTTAATTTTATATATACATATAATTAAATGGGTGCATATACGTGAGATTACAAAGAAAAACAGATACTCTGATGTTCTTAAAAACCTACTTTAAGTTAAGATTAATAATCAATACAAGTTTGTATGTTTATTCCATGATAATTAATTCTATGTATTTTTGAAGCACACATGCTCACTAGGCAGACAGAAAATCTGAAGGAGATAATTACAATTAAAATTTATGATAAAGGTATGACTCGATGTTAAATTCGTAAGTGTAAGTCACACCCCACATGCCAAATTTTGTCCTCAAGATACCTATTTTTGTTTTTACTGATGGAGATTCTTGGAGCACTGTTGAACAGACAATTCCATGGGAAAATTGCTGTAATCCATTTTGGGTGTCATGTGTATCCGTAGAAGGATATGTTGCTTCTCCCGTATGAAGGGAACAATGGACTCCAAATTTATGAGACTTACAATAGCAGCAAGGAAAGCAAATTGCTTTTCAGGTTAAATCTCTGCAGCTCGCTGGGATACATCTGCTGCTCTGGTCTCACCACTCAGTGTTTAGGTCAGAATAATCTTGATTTTGCAACTGTTTGTTGGTTTGGAGATCGTCGGCCACAGGCTATGTGGACCCAGTAGCTTCCATGGGTGTAGCGGAGTGTGCTGGGAATTCTGCCCTGTGCTCCCCCTTCCCAGCGTTCAGGGGTGGGGTGAGACAACTCTTGTCAGGGCTGGTCTCAGTGTGCAAACTGTTAGCCAGGTAACTGTGCTGTAAATTCAGTGCGTATAAAACCAAGGAATGAAATGAATCTGTCAAGGTATATTTCGTGAAATTAGCGCTTCTGTTCTGTAGCAACTCGCAAATGTCCTTTACATACAGTGCAACAAATTCAAATTTTTTCTTATAGTCAATATTTTCAATATTTCTGTATAGTAAAAATTTCCTTGCTACGTCTTTGTACAGCAATGGCCCAACAACTATTTCAGTGTAGAGATGCCTCAGTATATTGACATGTTGTGTAACTTTATATTACTAGGTTAGATACATTTGTGCTTGAAGAATAAAATATCTGAAGCTTTTTTTACTGCCCTTTAATATACTCTCTTACTATAGTATAGTAATAGTGCTCTCTTATTATTAAAAGTTTCTTACCTTATTAGTTTCAAGTCACTAACTCTGTGTTCACAAAAACGCATTAACATAAACAGATATTGTGTTCCTCTCTTACTCTCCACAGCAATGGAGTTTCATGAAAACCTGCACAATATAGGAGCAAGAGAAGGCTTAAAAGAAAGAAAACTGCAAAAATCAGTAGAAAGTTTTACATGGAATATTACAATTCTGAAGGTAATGTTTTTAATGTTTTCAAAGGTAATTCCTTGGGTTAGCTATTGTATTTTTCTATTCGTAACTAACATTCTTGTGTTGTCACTGGTCATTTTTATGTGCCGTAGTTCAACTAGTTTTGTTTACTTTTACGATCGTCATGAGTTTAGCTTATATACCTCGAAAACATAGCAAACTCTCAATGCGAATTCTTAGTCTTCTGTATCATTGGGAGCTATGTATCATTGGGTTTTTGTCTCTGACATTTTCCTCCTACATTTTAACTTCAACAGCATCCACCGTAATCTTGAGTATATGACTAAAACAATGAGCACTGATTCCTGTGAGGCTACGAGGGCTTCGAGGAGGCTCTGCCACTGTTTAAACCCTGTTTGTGATTTGCAAGGGAACTCAGGCCATTAAAGGGAATGGAGAAATAGGAAAACAGAGAGGAGGCTGTTGCTGTGGCAGTCAGCGATGAGCGGTAATTGACGATGCCTACGAGACGGGCTAATACTGCGGGCTGGAAGAGCAGAGCGCGTCTGAGCGGGGAGTCTCGCTGCGGTTGTACTTGTTGATGCAGCCTCAAGTGACAGCGTGTAGAAAAGCTCTCTGCTGCAGACACTCAGCAAATAGAGTGCAGAACAGTTTTCAGATCTCTCATCTGGGGGCTTTCATCTCAGTAGAGTACATCAACTTTTTTTGAAGTTAGCAAAACCACTTCCTTTAATTTATTCCCTTGACACTATCTTTCTAGCCCAAATTTTTCAAGTTTTGTGTTTGCATTTACTAATGAATTCTCTCCTACTCAAATCAAGTATTTTATCACTATTTTCAACTTTAAAATCTGTTTTAATTATAAAGATAACTTTTATTTTCTCTCATATTTTTTACATTTTTATTTCTCTTAAGTATTGAAATTAAAATTGCCTGTCACTGCTCCTCGCAGTGGAGGTTCACCACTGTAGAAAAGCATTAATATGCAGGTGTTCCTCCCACTTTTCATGTAATGCTCAGCTGTTAAGGTCTTTGTAGTATTTGGTGCTCCAGTTCTCCTTATGTTAGGCTGCCCAGGAGATGCAGAGGAGAAATAAAAAGAGGCTAAATCTGTTGCAGTGTGTACAGGTAATAAACTCTAAATTATTTTCCAAGTTCTGCTTAAAGATATAAGGATCAGGCTATCACTTTTCCCCTACAAGAGCAGAATTACCTGAAGACAATATAGAGGATGTCAAGCACAATTCCTTTACTATCTAGGAGACAAAAAGGGAGAGTCAGTTCAGTGGGTTTGGTCAATATCAAAGATATAAATTATTCTCCCTTCTTTGATTTCTGTCAAAGGTATCTGCTGTCAATGTGGATAGTCAAATCTATTTTAATGCTGCCTGAAGCAGCACCGCCTTGGCTTTCCGCTCTTCTTTCCGTTCAGAGCATATGGGCTGGTGGAGGGGAGGGATTGCAGTTGAGGAGCAGCTGAAATGTGGAATCATGATTTCTGCATAAACTGTGAATCAGAGAACCTGAGTGGTAGATCTGACTTCTTGGAGCACCGAGAGCTTTTGCACATATCCTTACAAATAGTAGGATTAAGAAGTAAGGAAGATGCCTTTTTGAATGGATTATTGGGAAAATCTATGCATCACTGGCTTTGGGTCTCATATTTTTTCCTTTGTTCTTTTGTTTTGAACTTCTAGATTTATTTTCTACCCTTCTGCAGGAAGGTAAAATTTGTTGCATACTTAGTATCTTACAAAAAAAAAGCCCAGAGATACCTAGTCAGCCTGTTGTCCAAACTATAACAGGAGGTGTTACTATAGGAAGTTCACATGTGTTGTTACTTCTTAGAAGTACTTTACAGATATTAAACTTGGCATTAATTATTGTTATTTGCATTTAGATATACAGAAAGTGAGAGGCCAGCATGATTTGCTCAAAGTAGCACAGATTGAACATTTTTCTTCCAAGCTCTTAACTATAGGCTGGTTTCAGAAACCTCAAACTTCAAATGCTAAGTAACCCTAATGCACCTGCTATAGGACTTTGTCATTCAAAGGGGAGACCTATGTAAGAAACTTCAGAAATAAATCCAACCATAAATGAAAAAAACTAAAAATAACAAACAGGTGAAGGGAGTACCTGAAGGTTTGAAGGTTTGTTGACTAAGTGTATGAAACAGTTCTGTTCTGCCATCAAGTTACTGAGATAGAGTAGGTCCTAATAGCTAAAAAATGTGAAATTACTAATGTGTCATTCAGTTAATTGTCCTGGAAGTCCACAGTAATGATGACCATACAGGACACATCAAGTGTTAATCCAACACATCTTGAAAACTGTATTAAACTATTAGATTTAAGATTTTTTTTTGAACCTGTTTTAAAGGTAACTTATGGATAGCTGCAAAAGTGTATTTTGTTTGTCGTCTGTGGTAGCCCTTACAATGGATACAAATGCTTTACTGCAAGACAGACTTCATTATTCTGATGCTTTTATTTTGTTCTACTGTATTTTAATAACTGAATACTAAGTCATATCTTCCGTGGTTTTACAGAGGTACTATATGGGAATTTTAGCTTTCTTTTCTTCTCAGCAGGGAAGCCTCAGAGTTTTTTCACCTAACTTGTCTTGACTGACATAATTAAATAGAAAGAGATCACCAGTTTCTAAGGCATGGCTGTTCCTGTTTGGGGGAAAGGACCTGCAGTCATAGCTTCTATTTTTCTATTATCTATTATTATCTTTTTTCCATTTCCATTTTTCCAGTTCTCTAAAAATTATATGAGGAATGGAAAGTAAAAGCCCGTGTTCTTTTAGAGTAAAAAATGAGCAGGACATAAAAAGCTATGAGGTCACCTTAAGAATTTCTTTTTTCTCTGCTATAATCCCTGCCTGTTTCAAATTAACTTCCCTCCCAACTAGCACAATAATAAAACCCTCTCTGTTCTGCGGCCCCAAATTTTGCTATTCAACAAGCGAGACAAACCTGCAGAAAGGCCATGCTTAGATGGATTTAACTTTTTACCTTTTTGTAACTAGGAGTAATATTTTACGTGGTCTCTTGGCTATGACTCAGGAACTGCTGCGTGACTCTGAACATTGCCAAATAATTCTGCATGAGCTCCTGGCTCCCTCATAGGGGAATCATGCTATGGCCATGTACTGGGACTCATGGATTTTCCAAACCAATTAAGTTTCATTTCACCCTCAAGGTGCACATTGATGTTTCCTTTTTTTTTTAATTGGGACATTTGGGCCACAGTTGATGCTATGGAAGTTCGATAAAATAGCAAAATTGACAGTTAATTCCAGAGGAACTGTTGTCAGAACACCTAATATTTCTTGAAGTATATACACATGTATATATTATCTTAAAGCTTCAAAGCAAGATGTATTTTCCCTGTTGATTTAAAAAAAAAAAGAAGCTCGGAAAACAGAATAATTGAAGCAGGTAGTAGGAGAACAGAAACATTTGGAGAATATTGAATTGGACTTCCTCATCAGTCCACATCCTTTTGGGGTTTTGCTTCTTAAAAGGTTATGAATGAATATCAGTTTTGTTCTTTGATGTTCTTTCTTTGCCACATCTGCCTACAAAATATTTTGGTGCATTTGCTCCATTTTGTGAAAGATATAAGCATATGCAAAATAGTGTTAATGTTAGCTGATACTCAGTTCCGTAACCTTTCCCAGTAGTGAATTTTAAGTACTGTGAAATGAAGGTGGCAGAAATGGCAGTCGGCTGCCGTGCGGGCAGCGCTCTCACTCGCGCTACTGCTGTGTTTTATGGCTGTGGTTGGCCCTGGTTTCCTCCCGCGCTCGGGCCGCAGCAGTGGTTATTGACAGTGCTGTTTCACAAACATTTTCCTGAGCTGAGAGGCACTCAGAAATCGATTGCTTCACTCTGAGTTTTGGAGACGAGAATCCAGTGGACACGGCTCATCTGTGTATTTCACCCTGGGCTGGCCTTGATCCCTCTTGCCCAGCGTTCTCTCACCAGAGGCTCTTGCTGGTGTCAGCCCAGCTCCTGGGCCAGCCCTGGGTCGGTCTGTCCAGTTCGTTTGCTCTGTGCAGTCCTGTCCAGGACTCCCAGTTATCTGCTGAAAACTGAGCTGCTCTGACTAACACGCGGCTTCCTGCACCCCGTGCTCTTCTCATGTTTGCACCCCAGCTTTTTCTTTTGTCCCAGAGATGACTTTTCCTTATCTTCCTTTCTTCCCCATCCTTTTTGCCATCCCCTTCCTGTCCAGAGTCCTTCCTTCCGGCTTCCCTTCCTTCAGCTTAGCTTTCAGACCGCCTGCATTGGCATCCAAATGTCAGTGATAAGTCAGCCTTCCAAGTACAGCCCAAGTTCTCAAACATGATGCCCAACTCAGGGAAACCACACTGGGAAAAAACAGCTTTTTCTCCTAACGTATGTTGATTACTGTGTGGGAATGGAGTCTGTGTTATCTGTCCATGCTGGAGCTGTCAAGGGATGAAGAATGGTTGTAGCAACTACATCATTTCTGTTTATTAAAACCTCACGATTTTGATCCACAACTGCAGCCTCCTTAAGTCATTTGAATTGCAAAGTGGACATGAAGGGAAGGATGGAAGGATGTTTAAAATTGTGACAGCATTTTCCTGCCTTTATGCTGAGAACTGAATGAGCCATGAGGGTGAGGTTAAATAATATTAAACAGTGATAATAATAAAGACTGACAGCAGCAAAAATCTTGCATAATAAATTTCAGCTTGAGTGGCTGAAGTTTGCCAAGCATATAAGCAACTGAAAGACCTTTTTTTAATCGGATGTTTCAGGCAACCTTTCCTAAAGACTATTGCTACCAGCACTGCCTATAACAAACTTTAGTGAAGTTCCCATCCTGTATTCTAGTAATGCGTGTAAAATGGAACTTGAGTTAGAAACAGATGCCCTGCAGATATGACTCATTTAGTTTGCTGGAGCATTTTAAATTAGCTTTTGGTTGTTTGTTATTTAAAAAAAAAAAAAAAGTTTGTGATAAAAAAAGGAAGCTCAGGTTTTCTTTAGAAGCTGAAAAGTGTTATTGAAGCTTGTGCTCAACAATGGTGAACTTCTAGTTTTTGGATAGGGGTGGGCAGTTTGATTTCTTTGGAAAAAATACGTTTGTTTTTAATTTGTATGTCTCGAGTTTTTCTGCTTGTTTCATAAGACAGTATTTGTGTTCTGAGTTGCTAAAGAAATGAGACTAAAGTATCACAATGTGAGTGGACACGTGTTTTGTCTGGTTGATTGCCATTCCACCTCTCCTCTTTTATTTTTGAAATCAAAAGGTAAAGTTGGACTTCCACTTCATCTGACTCATTTTTGGGGAAAAAACTTAAACCAACAACACATTGTTGGGAAAAACAAAAACAAAGCAAAAACAAAAAGTCAGCTTTCACAAATTTCTCAATGTACAAACTTGTATAGGCACCGTGGGTTAAAATTAGCACAGATTACTTTCTTGAAAGTTATTAGGTAGTAATGATCGCTCTTTCTTTTTCAAAAAAAAATCTTTTTTAAAAAAAAATTATTATTAACATCTGCCTTATGAGGAAAGACTGAAAGAGCTGGGCCTGTTCAGCCTGTAGAAGAGAGGGCTGAGATGGGACCTGATCAGTGTATAGAAATACCTCAAGGGAGGCAGTGAAGAGGATGGTGCTGGCCGCTTTTCAATGTTGGCCACTGATAGAACTAGAGGTAATGGCCACAAACTGAAACACCAAAAGTTCCACAGGAACTTAAGGAAAAATTTCTTAACAGTGAGGGTGACAGAGCCCTGGAACAGGCTGCCCAGAGAGGTTGTGGAGTCTCCTTCTCTGGAGATCTTCCAAACCCGCTTGGACGCAGTCCTGTGCCACGTGCTCTAGGTGACCCTGCGTGTGCAGAGGGGTTGGACTAGGTGACCTCTAGAGGTCCCTTCCAACCTTAAGCATTCTATGATTATCGTTATTATTTATTTTGTATATTTATCCAAACAGTTGGCTCCAGGGCAAGCAAGGACTTTGGTTCCTATTAACTAAAAGTAATTCAAGCAAAAGAAAGAAGACCAAAAAAAAAAAGAGAGAGAGAGAGAATCCCATTATGTTGTAACTATTCTTTTTCTTCTTCCAGGGACAAGCCGATCTTCTCAAATATGCTAAAAATGAAGCATTGGAGAACCTGAAACAAATCCATTATGCCACTCTTTCATGTGGACTCAATAAGCCAGGCACTGAAAATGCAGAAATCTCAAAACCCCGACGAAGCCTTGAGGTCATACCTGAAAAAGCAGGTGATGAAAATGGAGAATGAGAGAATGACTATCTCATTATTATGGAGTTTATAACTCTGTGACCAATTGTAGCTGCATAGGACATTTGCTTTGCACTTACTGTTGGGAAATATATGGAATTTTTAAAGCACAACTGGAGAAGCTAATTACAATCTGTTGAAACTGTGAATGTATGTAGCAATTCTGCTTGTGAAGGCAATGATGTTGTGTAACATAGAAATTACGTTACTGGCCAAAACAGCATATACGGAAAAGATACTGTAATTCAGTAATAGCGTGCTGAAAAGTTCATGGAAATGCCACAGGGAAGTGAACATCTTGTTAATGATCTGTGTCTAGAGGGAAATCAGTTCAACAGAATTTGACAAAATACCTTGATTTTCAATGTAATTAGATTTGCAGTTGCAATGTGTCTTGCAATTCAAGAATTGTGCTGGTGAGGTGTATTATTTACACCTAACTTTTGAAAATCAGGTCAAAAAAGTAGAATCCACATGTTTAACCCCGTATGTAATTCAGCCGCTCGGATATTTTGGTTTGAAGTGGTATTGATTTTGTTGTTGAGCCATAAATTAAAAAGAGAATGTAATTAGACAATGATCACTGACTTCAGTGCACTATAGGAGAGCCATTATGTAAAAGGAGAATGTGCAATCAGTCTGATAGCCTATGTCAGAAGAAGATACGGACCTGTTTTGCCTAAGATCTTCTGCAAATGTGTGTAGATAATGTGACCAAACTGCAAGCAAAATGTTGTAAATAGTTTTTCATTTTGTGAAGTGAAGTGCTCACATTAAAAAAAAAAAGTTTTATGAGATTGCTCCCAGAAAAGTACAGCTTTTAACTAAATTTTAACTTTTTTATTTTTCAAGTATTTTCTTCTTTACAGAATAGGTGATATCTCAATAAGCAGATTTGTCAAAAAAATGCTGTTCTGGTTCTATTTGTTTTTGTTTTCTGACAACAATAGATAATGGTATTGTAGCTAATATGCTCATTGTAAAAATGACTATACCAACCTAGAGTGTTCTCTTACTGTTTCTGATTTAATAATAAAAATGGACTATTATCATTACACAGGCTAATAAATTTGAAGAAAAACAAAATCGTACAGACATAAATGCAGTTTTTGTTCAGCTGTGGGAAAAAAAAGGAGATGCTGATGCCTGCTGAAAAGATTGCTTTAATTAGAGTTCCTCGGGATATGCAGTCTACAGTTATTTATTTCTTTTACCAATCGAAGATTCTTTTTCTGTGTTCAGACTATGTATTTGAAGGCCTGTAGACATCCACAGCACCCTACCCAAGAGTATCAATATACCTGTATTTAATTTGAATTGTTGGGGACTTAAGTATATTCTAGTTATTATAAAATTCAAGAAAGAAAAAAAGATGAAAACAATTTGCAAGCTAAATGTCACATCTGGAGCCTGCATGTTTAAATGTCAAAGTGAATGGGTTCTAACTGCTCCCAAACAGTTTAGAAGGTGCTAAGCACTTTTAGTGCCGATTGACAGCTCAGACACCTCAGTATTATGGTTCTGGCAGGAAACTTCTGCATGTCATACAAAATTAAACATTTCAACTGTGGTAAAAAACACCTAAAACCATTGCTTTTTAAACAGTCCTGTGTTGTCAGCAGGGAGTCTTCTGATTCCACATGAAGGTGTGGGAAGCAACGTTATCCTGACTGTCACTAATTGTACTCATGGCTGTGTGTATGAAATCAGTCCTCCAAGGGCCAAATGCATCCCTAATTTGCCTACGGAAAACTACGCGATGTTGCATGGGCTGTAAGTATGCAGGGACAATGTCACTTTCCAGAAAACCTTCCTACAAGCCAGGCCGTTGGAACTTCACCACCAGGTATTTGTCCTCAAGTAGGCCCGAAAGGCAGCAATGCTCTCTGGGCAGTCCTGGCCCATCAGTGTTTATGTGGTGTCTACACAATGACATCACTTAGATCCCAGATGAGGCACTTCCATAGAATCTGTTCCTTAAATTAATCAAAATTAATAATTAGGCATTCTTATTTATTTATATGTTTATATTTAGTAAATCTTCTCGAAAAAGATCAGGATACATTGTGAAATTAGTCACACACAAGATCTTTTTTTCCTCATTTTAAGGCAAAAAAATGAAAAATGAGTGTCATAACCCATGAAACGAGTTAGGATTGAGAAGCTTTTCATACGTTCAACTCAACGGTATATATAACTCTGCTTGCTCTCAGTCTGTTCTGCTTGTTAAAAAGGAAGTTAATACCTTTTTTGAGTAATATCCTTAGGTTATATTTGCTTTAAAAAAAAAAGTTGAAAATACATACATTTAACAGTGACTATTAAAATATTTTGGGATTGTAATGTGATGCTGATCCCGTAAAGTGGAGATCACTTTCATGCATTATTCATAGGTAGTCCAGAACTGCGTGTACCATAAAGCCTTAGGACGAGATCAGCGAAGCAAACATGTTGAAAGATGATGTGTAACTGGAAGCCCTTTAGGAAGTGCTCCTACTACGTGCTAAAAGAATGCGCTGTAAACGGGGACAAGCAACGTATCAGATTCTGCTGTAAACCCAGTAATGAGGACTTCAGATTTATTAGCATATATTTCTTAGCTGTACTTTCTTAAAGAGTTCTCGTCTACAGTGCCATTTGGTTTTTATCCTTAGTAGCCCATTTTTGATAGTGGTTTTTTTTTTTTTTTTAGGTTATACAAAAGAACAAACACCCAAGATCTGGTGAATTATTCCAAATAAAATTAATCACAGATCAGCTCTAGATTTTTGTTTGCCTTCATTTTTCTAAAACATGTTGTAATAGACTTGAACTGTTCGCACAGTTTTGAACTTTGAAAAATGGAAAAAAAATGAAAATGACTGTTCATCAGATTCTTTTCTGCTTTGGTTTGGCTCCAGTAAGCAGTGAGTATGGGTATATCTGGAGACATAAAGTCAGCATCTTGCTCAATTTAAGAGAAAATACTGATTTAAGTAGGAGAAATCCACAAATAGATTATTTACTGTGTAGAGACTACTGTTGAATTCTCTTTTGAACAGAAGGTAAAACGGCCTGTTTGAAAACGGAGCATCTGCGCAGAAGCCCCATCTTTGTTCCCGCTGCCTAAACCTCTCCCCCGAGGCGCTGGGGACGCGGTTACGGTGCCGTCCCACTTCGGAACCTGCCGGCCTCTGCAGAGGAGGGCTCCGTCTTCCAAGGATTCTCCAAAGAGCACGTACCCAGAGGGCAGTCCCCCCTGCTTATTCATGTCAGCAAAAGAGGAAAAGTGTCCCAAGCAGAGCTCAGGGCTGCCTTCTGCTGCTGAAGCCATGGCCCTTCTGCTATCACAGGCAGTGCTCTGAGCTACAGGACAGGATTTAAGCACAACTGCAACATTTCCCCTCCAACTCTACGGTCTTTTGCTGCTTTGCCCTCTCTTCACGTTCCTGTGTTGCTGCAGCCATGAGTATTAGGTGGGTTCCCCACACGATTTCGCCGTGTAGGCATGGTAAAAAATGTGGTATGAGTCAGACCCTTTGCAGCTATTTCTTACAGTACATGAATATTTTTATAAAGCTCCATGGCTGGTTACCATATTCATTTTTTCCTGTTTAGAAGTTTAAGCAGCAGAAAGAGATGAATCAGAGTTGCCAGTGCGAAAAAATGGAAGTGAGTTCCAAGATGACTAAAAATTCTACCTCTGGTCTGCTAATCAACTGAACTAATCGCAATCCTCCAGTCCTGCAATTCAGAAATTTCTGTCCCATTTGTATCATCTATTTCTCCTACTATTGTCTTGGTAATACTGATTTCTTCTTGCATTATGCATAGTTTGCCGTGCATATCAAGGAAATTCCTCAGAGCCCAGTACACGATGTAATAGTCCATCATTAAGCCTTGGCATAGCTAGTTTTGAACATGTGTCAATTAAAGGTTCAAAATGAATCAAATGAGCAATATTTGGTGAGTAGTATAGCCACAAGCATGGCACAACACTCACATACAGTATAGCCTGTGTCTCTGAACTTGGCCACAGTGTAGCTGACCTTGCTTTGAGAGCTGCTCTTGGAGTTGACCCATAGCCACTCAGCTTTTATTGCCTAGGGCAAAATTTTGCAACTGCTGCAGCTACGTGTGTGCTGCTTTTCATTTGATTAGTGTAGGAGTTGACCACTTCATGTTGTTTGCACCGGCCTTACACGGACCAGTTACATTTCCTAATTGATTTGACTAAATCATCTAGTTAAACTTAATGATTTTGTTTAAAAAAAATGCTAATTTTTTAAGTATCTTGCAACAGCATCTAGTCTTCAGAACTGCTATAACTGACAAAAAGAATGTGCAGTTCCTGTAAAATACAGACTTTTTTTGTCCTCTCAGTATTTTGAGAGCAGCCGTGGGACAGTTCAGTTTGATACTTTTCAAAACTAACCCACTTAGTTCTCTTTATTCATTTCAACCTGATTATTCTCAGTAAGAAAACTCTTGAGGTTTTCTGGTTATTTCTGTTTCTGGATGCTGTTAAACTTCCCTTTCTGACTCATTTTTGCTCAGGGTGGCAAAGAGCAGCAAAGCAGAGAAATTCGAAATGGGAGTTGAGCACCAAGAAGCCCTCATGGCCATGGGAGCTTCCATGGCCGCAGGCCGGCTCGGAGCAGCAGCTGAGGATCTGCGTGAGCAGGGGGAGGCAGAAGTCACTGCTGTGCAAAAACTAGGGAACTGCAGCCCAGGAGTTTGGACAACCCCTTGGTCTGCTCTCAGTGCCATCCTGTAGGATCTCTAATGCTTCCCCGGTGGCACTGGAAACCATACTGCTACCTTGCACAAAGTGTAACATTTCTTCCCAGGACAATATTACCTGTCACAGCAATGTAGGCAGCAAACCTGGGAGCCCGGGTGGGCGCTAATTATGGACTTTCACTGCAGCTTTCGTTGCGCTGAGGCACCTCCTCCTTGGACAGGCTCGTGCCTCTTCAGCGCGCAGCAGTTGGGCGGGAGGGCGGTGCAGGTGTGTTGTGAGGGAGGAGCGTTGGGGAGGCGGCGTGGGACGGGACCTCCAGAGGAGGCAGCTGGAGCAGCAGTGGGAGCCCTGCGCCCCAACGAAGCGTCAGCCCTGCCTCGGGGAGCCATCCGCAGGCACAGGAGGGCCTCGGGGGCGCTCGCGGTGACGCTGCGCTGGTTGTCTCCTTCACGGAGGGAAACGTGAGGACCTTGGCCACGGGGCACCACCTGCAGAAGAGCACGGAGCTGGAGCCCCTGGGGCGGGAGGAAGGCAGCATGACCACGAAACGGGGCCTGGGGGCTCAGAGGCTGCCTTAATTTTTGAAATAAACTGTCATTTAAGCAGACTGTTTTTAGAAGGCAGCATTTTGGTGTCCTTGGCTATCATATGTGTTAGGTTGCGCTAGAGACAGTTCTTACAAAGCACATAGATGCCTATGCAGTGCTTCCAATGGCATGTACTCAGCAGCTCTGCTGAAACCTGCTACTGAGCAGGGAAGAGGGTTTTGAAATATGCACCGTGTCAATTAACTACAATCTTAGCATGTATGTTTAGGATGCCAGGCTGGCATCAGGAGCTGTATTTTTTACTGTTCGGTGAGAGAGTAAAAGAAGACTTTGTTACGGTCTTGTAAAAGAGGTATGCTGTGGCTCGCAGCAGAAACCCTTTTCAGACATTATTTTATTGATGAGAAAAAAAAATCTTTGAAAGAGACATAGGAGTCAGTGATACATCTCAATCTCTGCCCCTAGATTCCAGATTTGGTGATGATGCCTGTGATGCCTGTGATTCTGATATGTACACGACAAGTAATGACTAAACTTCTCAACTATAAAAATGCAACAAAATCTTAGAGCATTTTTATCCACATAATTTATGCCAGTCTTGAAATTTGGACCCGAGAAATAAAGACAAATTTTCTCTGGACAGAGAAATAAGGATCAGCTCTTACAGCAGAGCTGGGCCATGGGCAGGAATCTTTAATTGCCCAGGTGTCCAGGGAGCCACCAGAAGGAACCAGCAGTCCCATCACTTCAACAAGCCTCATGACTGTGGCAGGCACTGTTCAACAAGCATGGACCAGCAACAACTGAGTGGGGAGTATTTTGTGCTTACATTTGTTTGCACATGATTTTAAGGAACCATCTACTTCATCCTTGTTTTCATTCCAGTGCTATTTCATTCTTTCTAACAGTAAGAGTACATGTTTCTCACATAAATGAAACTCAGCAAGCTCTAGGAATGCTTCAGTGAAGCAGGCAGGATCCAAAACTGTAGAAGGCAAATTTCCCATTTGCTTCTGATGCTTAATCCACCACCAGTACTCAGAAAGTTCATTGGCTCAGAGAGCTGTGCTACCATTTAGGTAGTACTCTTTCCAACTTGGTTTTCACAGCTAAGGTCTATTGGCTCAGAGAGCTGTGCTGATCTGCTATGTGACCATTTAGGTAGTACTCCTTCCAACTTGGTTTTCACAGCTAAGGTCACAAAAAGTAAGTACCCAACAACATGCAAAATGCCAGTGACTTCAATGTTGTGGCATCAGGAAGTTTTGGTGTGAAAGCTGGTTATTCAAGTATGACCAGAGCTTACCATTAGGCCAGACCACTGCTTGGGCAGTGTGTCTGAGGAGATATGCTACCACAGGAGGCAGAGGTTGCAATAGTTGCAAGTTTGGGACAGAACTGGGTGAAATGGGCTGAATTTAATCAGTCTTGAGGTGGGATCAGGTACTAAGTCCAACTCCTTCCCCCGTGTCGCAGGTTGGACTTCCCAGACATGACAATTTGAGATAGATAAAAAAATCTATTTTGTATGAGAGAACTCTCTGTAAGAAGTGATGCATTGCAGGCAACGCAGCGCTCTGACAGCATCTCCCCAGATGAATTCTGGCAAGTGAAAAATGCTATTTTCTACCCACATAAAATATCTGCCACAGCTCCAAGCCCAGAAGAAAACTGCAAGAGCAGCGTTCAGATGTGAGGGGAGCATTAGAAGCTAATCGGAATTTATTCAGGACACACTTTGCCTATGAGAAACCCATTCCAAAAGGTGCTGGGGTCCCAGAGGGAGCAGCACCCCACAACGTGTCGTGCGCCAAGACGCTGAGGAGGCCACGCAGAGCAAGCCGCAGGGCTCAGTGCTCCAGCCCCTACTCCCACTGCTTCCCTTCTCAGTCCCATTCCCGAGCAGCACTGTATTTTTCACATATTTATACTTTTTTACGCAAACTAGAAAGCCAGTTACTAAATAACACAATCATAAGTAATGCTGGAATTGCAGCTTTTGCAAAATGTCTCAGTATATAACGCTTCAACTGACGTCAATGAGATTTCCCAAAGCGCAGCACCTCTCTGAAAATCAGACCATAACATTTAAAATTCCGTAAATAGACTTTTCATTAGAAGAACCAGATTAAAATTATTTTAGCTGCGTTGCAAGGAATAGCATATAAAGCCATGCAAAAATGGCTGTATTTGATATTCAAATGTTGCCATGCCTTGATTCTACTGAGCTGCGCCTTGCATTCAGAAAATACAGGTAAATGGTGAAATCCTTTAATAAAATGAAAGTCTGCCAAATGAGATGAAAGGAGGGCAGAAACACATAAAGGCAAATGCTGGGATTTTTTTTTAATATTAGTTGGCTACAGCTACAGAGTTTCATTGACTCTGATGTTTCATTGAGTTTCATTGACTCTGAGTTTCATTGACTCTCTTACTCAGCAAGCTCAGGAAGGGTACTCAAGTCCTTGCAACTAATGCAAATTCCCAGAGGTAGATCACACTAACCATGGGATGATTAAATCTGGTTCTTAGGGTTTCAGCAATCTCTAACCTGTAGCAGCAGAGTGTTCATGAAATGCCTCCAGTGAGGCAGCCTAGAGGAGAGGACGAGGTGCATAAGATGAGGGAAGGGGAGTCCGAAACAGCCGGAATGTGAAAGCACTTCTGAAAGAGAAGGAGGGACAGCGGTAAGGGAGGAGAGGTCACAAAGGCGCCCAAAAAGTTTCTGCTTTTTTGATATGGTTCTGAGCCTCCGCTCTCCCTGATAATGAGATTTCTCATTCTACAAAAAGTATCAAATTGCTTGGAATATCTTTAATCAGGTCAGAAGGAAAATTAATCATTTTTTAATAATCAGTACAGAGGAAAAGCAAGTGAAGTTTGGAAATGAATGGAACAAAAAGAAGAAAATATTCTTGGAGTGATTCTGCGGGGATATAATGAGAGCCATAGAAAGGGACGGGAGCTATTCGGATAGTCCATCTGCAGTGCAATACAATATGTTCACACCTAATTTTTACAGCATGAATTTAGCTATTTAGGGCAAGACAAACCCTGGAAGGAACTTTATCCTATCCAGAGTGCTGCAAGCTGAAATCAACAGCTCCGCACAGAGATAGTGCCATGATTAGACTACAGCTTTGGCCTGGGTTGTTTCTAGTCATTTCGGGCTATATATGGAGGAAAAAAATAAACCCTTTCCTGGTAATTGGTTCTGCTCCTGTACTTATCCCTGATTTTCTGACCCGTCAAGCCTCATTTCTTCTGTTATGCAGATTGACAGTCCTCTCAACAGTAGTTCTCATTACGGTTTGAAGGACACTGTGGCCTCATCCTACCAGGGAGCTCAGACCGAGGCAAGCGCAGCCGCTCTTACTGGGCCCACGGTGTCCCGACGCCAGCCATGGTTCTGGGTTCCTGCTCGCATGCCCACAATTTGCTAGACCGCCCAACTGGCAGAGTGGCAATTCCCCCAGCCAGGCTGGAGTGGGAGGCTCCAGCAAGGACACAATGTGCCAGGGTGAATAACTTGAGTGGACCAAAATGACGGGGATTTTGATGGTTTGATCCAGCTGCATGGATGAGCAGTTCACCCTAGATGAGAGTGGAGGAGAGGAGGAATTGCACAAAGATGGGTTGGGCAAGGGAAGGTTTTCTCTGTGCTTGCCTGTACATATCTGAAATAATATCCCTCGCAGAACTCTCCTAATTCATTACCAGTTTGATTCAAAAAAGGTTATGCTTCCACCAAGCCTTTTATCCTTTAATTAGATTTTTTTTTCTGTTATTGATGCACTCATAATAAAGGTTATGTCTGAACAGAATTTATACACTTACGTGACATTTAAAACTGCAAAGAAACATTGTGTGAAGTTGCATGCGAAAGTGCTATTAGCTGCCTGTCAGCATTCAATAAATGCTCTGCTCTTTTTAATCCTTTTTTTAAGATCTTCAAGCTTATCTGACTGACGTTGTGACATTTTATGGCATTTAAATGCCTCAGCAGTGGGACTCTGCTGCTCTCTTCATGTGCGCGGCTCCTCGGAGACTGACACAGCTCTAACGTTGCAGGAGGCACGGAGAGGACCAAGTGGGCTGAAATGCCCAACCATTTCTCACCTCAGTCCCTGTATCCTTCTCACCTGTCAACAGGAGCCGAAAGCTCAGGCTTCTCCAAGCGTTTCTCTTCATTTGCTGCTGGAAGGGCTCATGGGTGGCAAACAAGGGGAAATTCAAACTCAGCTGGAAGGTCTGAAGAGAAGAGATATAAAACACGACCCTGGCATTTTGGAAGGGATATTACCACACACTGGGTGATCCATTGCGAAACTGCTCTCAAAAGCTTTGAGCTGCCTGTGGCTTTCGGACGAGTAAAATGAACCCTGACCCAAGTGGGAGTAGTTTAAGCAGCCGAGAAATGGAGCGTGGTTTTTTCCTCACCTGTTTCCCCTGCAGGGCTTCAAATCCCAACGCAACAGCAAGACGCAGGCAGCCCCATCGGCTGCAGAGAGCCCGGTGACACCAGCGGCCGCTTCCTGTTGTGCTCAGATGGGGTTTCTCCAGTACAGGGGGACGCTGAAGCAGAGCACCAAGGACAGAACGGTTGAGGCTAGAAGGGACCTCTGGAGATCATCTAGTTCCAGCAGGGACACCTAGAGCCTGTGGCACAGGGTGGCATCCAGGCGGGTTTTGAAGATCTCCAGAGAAGGAGACTCCACAGCCTCTCTGGGCAGCCTGTTCCAGGGCTCTGTCACCCTCACAGTAAAGAAGTTCTTCCTCATATGGAGATTAAACCGCCACCATGACCTGAGGAAGCAAAATGCAGGTAGACAGAGAAGTATTTGGACCTGAGGAAGCAAATTGCAGGTAGAGAAATATTTGGAAGAGAAATGAAACCCCAGTGGTGCTCAGAGACCCAGCTGGGGCGGGCTGGTTCTGATCGGAGGTCACAGTTTTGGGAGGGAAGCGCAGCTCTGGAGGCCTCAAGGCGCTCTGCTCTCTGGAGCCTGGCTGAGCACATGAATACGCGTCCGCGGGGCCGAGGGTGGGTGCGCAGCCCGGCTGGGATCGGGCAGAGCGGCGCCGTGTGCTCTAAGTGCAGCTGTGGTCCTTAAGGCACACCACAGACTATTCTGGGCCGCTCTGTGGTATCCTGAGCAATGGCTTCTCTCTCCGAGCATACTAGGGCAGAGCTAAAATACCAGTATTAATACAAGCAGATCTCATGCACTGATTACAAGGGATTCAACCCATGTGAGCAAAAGCTACTCCAGCTGGGTATCATCACTGTTATTAGGAAAGGCTATGGGTAGACAAACATTTTCAAAGCACCTGACAAAAATGAGACATATAAACATGAAACGTTTTCCCTGGGGTGCTTTGGTACTTCCCTCATACAAAACATCCTGACTTTAGTAACTGACAGCTTTTTTGTGCTCTAGTTTTTCTCCACAGATTGTATAAATATCAGTCTGTGGTCCAGGCTGAGCTTGTTTCTAATTCTGTCTCGGCTGCTTTGCCTGCCCCTATTTATAACACTCTCACCGCCTTTCCTGAAAGTCCCTCAGTGCATGGTCTCAACATTTATGGTTTATTCTATGCCTCTGCTAGAAACCAAAGGAAATATCAGCCAGATACATCTTGGCACAAAGGATGCCAATGTGCAGCAAAAGTGGGTCTCAGTTACACTTCATGGAAAGATTGTGGCAAATACCCTCTTAAAAAATGGCAAAAAGAAGCTCAGAAATTTACACGGAAAAACTTCTGATAAGCCAGTCTGCCTAACACCGCTTATAATTTTTCACCGGTGTCCCCTGCCTAAACACTGTAGACCTACAGCAGATCTTTGAGACTATATCGTGTCTTTCACAACAGACACCAATTGATGAAAATCAAGCTATGTTCATGAGTTACTTTTTTCTCAAAAGCTATTTTTTCTCGTGGTAAAACTAGCTTGAGCCAGACTCATTGACCAGATGACATTTTCCACGCCAGCTGGAAATCGTCCTTGTGATCTAATCATGCTGAACCCTAAATTACATTCGGCACAAACTGAAGTATCTCCCTGATATCCCTGGTGCATCTCCCTTCACTGGAAAGACCTCATGACGTTTTTTACCTTCCCTGCTGGTTTCTCAGCAGACATTCTGCTGTTCGCACTATGAAAATATGGGCAGTACTCCAGGAATGACACAGGAATGAGCAGATACACTTCTTCTCGGTGTTACATCCTACGCTCTCATCGCCAGTCACACCTTGCAACCAAAATTTCTTCCTTCCTAAACATTGTCTCGGTGCTATCATGCTGCTGATGGATGCAAGTCCATCTCTATGAGCAGCTTCACGTTGTTCTGAGTTACGCTCCAGTGATGTGCCTCCTCTGCACATTTTATCCTTGGTGATTTTGTACTTTCTTTCAGATCACTATAAAGAAATTGAAAGCAACAAGCAGGCCTACATGCCCGTGCACTAGAAGCTTTTCTTCAGGGTGATAAAAACTAATGCGGTATTAACATCGTGACACTGATTTCAGGTGGTGTTAATTATTTTAAATTCAGAATATCGTGCAGGACATGGAATATCAGCACAATAGCATTATCTAGCAAATTATAATCCCATCAAGTAAGAAGTTAAACTTACTTGACCTACTGATTAGTAAAATCATTTTAATTGAAAATTTTCAAGTCATCAGCTTTTAATTTCCTTCCCCTCTCCCCTGCCAAATTTTGCCCAGCGTAAATATCTTATTATGATCTGCTTCCTAGGGCTGCAGAGATTTTGCAGTCACTGGCTTTACCCTGTTAGAGAGCTGCTGCTTTTCCATCTTTTTGGGCCCAGCAACCATCTCAGTAGATGACACTCCATGAGAAGGTAAAGATTTGGATGATTTCTGACAAACTTACACATTTTTTTCATGAAACAAGAGATCCAAATCCATCTTTTTCACTTTAGGGCCCTGTCTACCCTAGCGGTAGGTGCTTGGTGGAGGTGATGTTGCTCTCCAGCCATGACAAGTTGTCTGACGGGCGGTCTGGCTTTTTGGCCAGAAAGCGACGTGAGCCCAAGCGCAGGGTTTGCTGCGTGTGCCTGGATGTCACGTGGCTGCTGAGGCCCAGCAGGAAATGTGAAGTGTAGCATTGACTTACTGTGATATCTGCTGCAAACCCACAGAACGGCGCTTAATATATACATATATATACACATATATGTATATTTTTAATTAGGTTTTACACTGGCAAATTTGGGATGCTTCGGCTTACACAGTACTAGGAAGCTGAGAAACCTGCCAAAGCCCCCTCAGGGCCTTGGCTATCTGCATTACCTGCATTTTCTGTTGCTTCTTAACTAAGCAGAGACCCATAGCACTGACACACTCACCTTTGGAAGGAGAGCGACAAGCAATACCAGCATGGTGCTTGTTGCAACATCCATCCAAAACACAATTTTTTGCAGCTTTTGGAGCAGACATGAAAAACAGCTTTTCAGTAACCACAACACAGCAGTTGCCACCAACAATTTAAGTAAGCAGCAAGTCTCAGTCAGGTTAGCTTGTCCCTTTTTCTTTGTACTTTCCTTTCTGGCATTGGAATACGGAGCCAGACTCTTTACGATAATACAGTTTTGCTAATTAATCTAATTAAGTGCTGCACGTAATTTTGCAGAGTAGCACAAACTTGTCATGATTGTCATCATTAGGTTAAAGAGCTGACAACTGATGGGGATAATTTTTCCTCAACAGGCTGTAACCTTTCCGCAGCGAACCCTTCCTCCCCGGGGGCGTTCTTCAATTAACTGGATAGTGCTGCTAGCGAGACAGAAGAACTTCGCTTTGGCACAACTGTCTCTAAGTAGATCTGCAGCAGCTTCCCATTGCTTCGTTGGGGAAGCAAACAGAAACCTGCAGCGGGTTATTAATACCCGCTGTGCTTTGCTTTTGACAAGTCGCACTTAAGGACGGCGACGGCGCGATGCGCGGCGGGTTGAGGAGCGGCGCTTTTAAAGGCCTCGAGTGGGCTCTGGAGGAGCGTTGTGTGAAAGGTCTCCTTGTTCATAGGACATGCAGCTACTTTCTGCCCCTCTTTTATTTTCAGCAGTTGGTGGGTGCCAGCGCTGAGGCTTGAGGCTCAGGCCAGGCTGGGGGACATGGAGGCAACACTTGCACTAGGGGACACGTCGCAATGGGGACCGGCCTGAAAACTCTTGGGACCTTTCAGTTTTGGGTCATCTTTAAGCTTTCCTGTGGCACTAAGGCTCATTCACAGCGTGTTTGAGCTCCTAGCCCAGCTCCAGTGGCTAATTTTGGATGGAGACTAAAAGCCTGAGTGGGTCCATTTGCGTCCTCCTTGGTAAAGATGCGCCTGATAAAAAGTCTGCTCTTAATAAAGATGCTAAAAGGGTCACCTCCTCTGTATCGTGCAAATGCAGCCCATTTTATTTCTTTGGATTGCTTTCCTTGGCTCTTATAATTAGCAAGTTACTTTGTGCAATGCAGGAAGAGAATGACAGTTTTCTTTAAAATGGGCGACAAGCAAGGGGTTTGGATGGTTCCATTGAAGTCTCTAGTTCTACCATCTTTGCAGTATTCCAGGTTTTCACAGACACAGGCAGCAGGCTGTTAATAGGGAAAGGCAAATCCAGCTCTGCCATTCCCAGAGGCAGCTGCATAATGCCAGGGCCAAAACAGCGAGGTTTTTGCTGGCAGGAAAAGCAAAATCTGCTCAGACAAAATTAAAAGTATATTATTTTTCATTGCTGCTGTGCATCTGCTCTGTGTGGTTTCAGCGACACAGGAACTATTGACCAGACGCAGAAGTGATGTCGCAAGAGGCTCTGTGTGCAGCAAACTTCTCATCGTGAGTCAAAAGGACCAGGCCAAAGCCTCAGGTATTTGGGCTGGAAACAGGGACCCCAAGATGTGCACCAGGCATGAATTCTCCTATGGGACATTTATGCTAACTATAACTTTACTCGGCAATACTTTCTTCTGAGGGGCTGAATGATGTGCTGCTCCGAGCCCAGAAACAAGGATATTTATTGAGCTACATGTCTGTATTGGAGGCACCAAGGGAAAGCAGCTGCAGGTCAAACTACATGTGGCAAATCAGTATCTTGTCTTTTGGATTTTTATTAGTTTAGTTTCTGAGGAAGGACCCAGTTTTATATTTAATTTTTGGAAGATTTTCATTCTGCTATGCATATAGGTCCCTGAGTGATTCTGCCTTGAGGAGGAATCAGCATGGGGAGGGCTGCACACATGGGGCTACTCTGCTGTTACCTTGGTGTTTTAGAAGTAAAAAACACAGGCCTTAGCTGATAGAACATGTGATTGCAGGGGAACTAGATGTACAGTAATTTAGAAACCCCAGTTCTATGTCATGTATCATCTTTTTTGTAGGAAAACAACATTTGATACACAGTCAGCAAACAATTTAAGTCAAGACTGAACTAGAGACCATACGTCAGCGTTACACTGTGAACTTCAAGTGGACACTGAAGCGCGGTCGGTTTAGACATTCGTATATCTTTCTCAACACTGTTTGCTTCCTCTAATGACTTGTGTGCAAGCAGTCAATTTGTCGCAAGCGCAGCTTACGGCTGCAGGGTATTTTAGGCTTATTCAGGCGTCTTGGGGCACTTTGCAAATGAAAAGGAGACAGTTGGCCATATAGCATATGATATCACAAATGATGTTACTAATGCTTTCTCAATAGGAGCAATGGAAGAGACAAAATTCCACTCGTTCTTGGGAGGAGGAGAACTGCGGCGCTGGGGAACATGAAAAGAAAGTGAATTTGGAAATGATTCCGCTGGCTCCTCAAGGCATCGACCCTGTTTCAGGGAGCAGATCAGGGTGCGGGTGAAGGCACTGCCCCCCGTGCAGCCCTCACCGGCCTCTGGGGAATCTTGCAAGGATGTTTGGGGACACTGTGCCAAGGGGATTGCGCTCGGGGCGGCGCGGGGGCTGCCTGCAACGGGCACGCGGCTTCCAAGGGAGGCTCCGGCCGGGGATGTCCGTGTTCAGAGTCGAGCTGGCAAAGCAAAGGGAAAGCATGGCCAACTTGAACCCAAAAGAGGGAATTTACTCAAGGCAAGAGCTGAGAGCCTGCGAGAATGTTGTCTGTTTTTAAAAATAAAATCTTACTCAAAGTCAGGGAAAAGAGTATATTTAGAGGCAGCAAAACAACCTGGCTTTCCTGGCTCTATATATACACTATTTTGCCAGACTCCAACTAAAACCACCCAGCTCTTCCCCTCAGTAACAAACAACAATCGTTTGCTCCCAAAACTCAAAAAAAAAAAAAGCTTAATTTGCTTTAAACTGCTAAAAAAAACCCCTTCCCTCATCTTGGTTTGGTGTCGAGTGCCAGGCTTCAGTGCGCTGAGCAAGGAGAAAGCGCAGAAGCCCCTTCCCTCCTCGCTCCATGGTGCCACGGCGGTGAGCAGCAAAGTTGCAGTCCTTCCTGCCTCAAAGAGGCCGGAGGGAGACGGGGATTGATTTGGGGTGCTCGGCATCCAGCTCACTGCACTCGGAACGCAGCCGGTGCTCCCAGGCTCGGCGAGGAGGGAGGAGGGAAGCAGCTCCAAGCGGCTCGCTGCCGGAGAGCAGCGGGATAACAGCGCTCATTTAACAGCCCGGTGGTGCGGAGCAGCTCTCCGATGCCTTGCGCAGCTCCCAGGTGGCTCCAGCAAAGCCTCCCTTTATCCACGGATGGCTCTGCGGATAAACCCCGATATCGTTACCACCAGCTCTTCCAGTCTCCAGAATGGTGTCTTCTGCTGTTGGCCACCCCGGGCAGATGAACCTGCAACCCTCCCCGCAAGCCCTGGGTGGCCGCGGCTCCTAGTGCAGTCCCACACGCGCTGGGGGAGCAACAGCAGGTTCGCAGGAGCATCTCCTACCTGCTCCTCGTGCCTGTGGTTGCCATATGAGGTACAGTAGCACTACCTTTAAACAATCCGCTGCTGCTCCTGGGCAAAACACAACATTTCAGTCAACACACTTGTGTTTCACTCACGTCTGAGGTTTACATCAGCCAGGGATTCAATATCAGACAAATCCTGCCTAATCTCTTTGGTAAAGTGCAGTTAAAATAGCAGCCCACAGCACTTCGCCTTCGTCCTCTTGCTCCAGGCAATGGCTGGTTTTACGGGCAATAAAGATCCAACAGCAGTTTCAACCTAATCAGCTCATTCACCCTTTTCAGGGGAAATGCCTAGAAACCAGCCACAGTTTTACATATCATCAGACCTGGATGACTCAGTAAAGTCATGTCTTCAAGGTGGTTCTCTAATCAGCTCTCTTTTATACGTATCAAGAATGATAGCATATGGCATCCATGAAGACGGATATTTACAACTATGGAGGTTGGCTTTAACCTTGCAGAAGGGTATAAAAGGATGCTTCGGCAAAGCTCTGTGCAGGTCACTCAGGACTTCTACCAGTGTTGCTTAAATAAGAATTAACTTAGCCATTCATTTGCTTTTTGGTCTCTGTTTCCTTCAAGTTCTGTGCCTAAAATACCTTGATCTTTCCTGTTTTTTCTCCGTGCCTCGTGGCAGACCAAAATAAGCAGTTTTGGATTTTAGTGGGGAGTAGGAGGGAGCATGTTATGAAAACAGCTTCAGATTGTGCATTTCTATGTATCTTAACCTTCCTTTCCTCTTCAGAATAAAAGTCTCATCTATGTAGAGGCAGCAAAGTTGTCTATTTGTGACTCCACTTTTTAAAATAAAAATGTGAATATCAGCACGAAAGTAAGAAACAAGAAGTCAAATCAAACTACCTTGCACTCATTAACTAACACGTCCACTCATTAACTAACCTTCCAGGAAGCGAGGTCAGGCCAGAAGATAGGAATAAAACTGTTCTATCCTGGTTTAAGCATTTTTGCCTGTTTGATTTAAGCGTGTTTAAGCATCCTTTGATGAGGCACTCGGAACTTGCTCAAGTCTTGCTCAGCTGCTGCTTTGGAGTAAAGGAATATGTGCTGACATGGACAAGATCGGTGAATCAACCAGCCACGTAGAACAAAGATTTAAATGAAGCCATTTTACATATCTAAAGATAACTCATGACTAGAATACAATTGCCTTTTTGCAGCGCTTTAACGGAGGCAATATATTATGCACATAGAGCACGCCATCCTAGACAGCAGGGGAAACATTCGTCACGTGTTGCAAATTTGCCTTCCTGGATTGCAGACACACTTGCTAAATAAACAGTAACTTGCTATTTCACTGGTGACATTTTGGGCAATGGAAAGAAAAAGGAATCCATAGAAATCTGAGAACAACCCCGGCTGCAGCAATGCAATGACCCACATCATTGGCACCAGCCCGTTGCCAGGGCTCTGGGGGGACGTCGTAGGCAGGGAGGGAAGGGAAAGGTTTCTGCGTGCCTGGCTTTTGGATGGGGGTAGCGGCATGCGGGAGGCCTCCTGCCTCCATCCTGGCTGTGCCTCTCGGGAAAGCAGCCACCTTGCTCGGCATTGCCTCACCTCGATCTGCTGAGAAATGCGTCAGGAAGCGGCCTGGACCAGCGTGCGGCCTGGACCAGCGTGCGGCCCGCGCATCGGCCGCGGCCCTGCGAGGCCGCAAGGCACCGTCCCGCCTGACGCCGGAGTGCGGCGGCCGAGCAAGCGGAAAAGGGGCTATTTTTAGTTGAAAGAGCGAAGTTACTGAGTATAAAGCGTATCAAACACGGGGCGGTTCTGACCACAGCAGGAAGTGTGAAATGTGACCGCGCTGCTGTTGAACGCTGCTCTCCACGCTGGTCGTTCCCCCTCCCTTGATAACTCACACTGGGTTTGAGGTAGCACTGAAGATCGGGCATGACCAGCCCCGGGCGCAGAGCTCTGCCCACCCACAGTTTGCCTTTTCCAGCTCTGCTGTTTCGGGCTCCAGCCTCCTCCAGACCCGAGGCCGCAGCTACCAAAGTGTGTCTGTGGCGGCTGGTCCGCGCTGCCTTCCCAAGGCCACCAGATGCAGGGACAGCCCCAGTGACCCCAGCTTTGGCAGCTGCCTCCTGCTTTTTGCAAGAAATAGAGCTGCACTCACGCCAACTGCTAGTACATGTCATCGCCAGCCTTGGCTGTTTATAGCTTTTTTTCCACTGGAAAAGGCTGTAGACGGCAAGCCAGAAGTAGTTGTTGGGTAAGAGGATGAAGCCCATGCCTGCCTGTGCAGTGAAACAACGTTATCCAAGGGAAATATTACATGGGGAACAAAAAGTCATAGGATGACTTTGATTAATTTAGTTCTTCTCAAGAAGAGGACAGTTTCAATATGCCTGAAGCCTCACAAGTATGACAGTTTGACAGTGCAATTCCTTTAATTCTGAACGCAGTCATTCCATGTGTTTAGACCCAAATCTAGGTTAAACCTGCAATGAAGGCACCATTCAGAGAGAGATGGTGTGGGGCTGACAACTCCACATGGGCCTGCAATGGCTGCGGCGCTCTGGCCAGGCTGGCCACCCCGTCAGCATCTCATCAGCAAGGTCCTGCTGGACCTTCTTCTCCCGAAAAGCCTGTGACCTTGAGTACTGAGGGCTCACAGGTGACACACGGGCCACACAGTGATATGTCAGAGACCCAATGTGCCCCCACTGTGCTCCTCACCCAAACTAATACCCAGCCAAAGTGACTGAAGGACTCAGCTATCACCATCATACCAGGCAGTGACCTCGTCTGTAGCTAGAGGTCAAACAACAGCCAGAGGCTCTGGATCACTCTTCTGCAAAATTCAATGTAGGGGAGGCAGTTCAGAAAACTGAACAACAAAAAAAATCAGTCTCTTAAGCTTGGTCTCTTCCTAGTGACTTGTCTGTCCCCTCCCTGCAAATTGCTACTTTTTTCTTCTCAGACAATTTTCCTGTGGCAGAAAACACGAGTAATTTCTGCTAAGCAAACTGTGCATTCTGGAGCGTAGCAACTGCAACGAGCCCCTGGATTGCAATTTGTTGCCTTGCTAATTGCAGGAAGGGAATGAAGGCTACGTGGGTAAACAGGGAGCAAACGGAGGGGAGCGGGTCCTCTGCGCCCGCACGTCCCCTAGCCCAGAGGCACGGAGCTCAGTGCAGAGATGAGGCACTTTGATAATGTTAATGGAACAAAACTGTTCCTGCCTTTGCACACCATCTTTTAAAATCGTCTCTAAATCTCAGCATGACACAGCGACAAAAGGAGCCTGCAAAGTCTTAGCCAGAAGCTTCACAGGTCCAATTCCCCCGTCGCTGTATGTTCCCAGGGTGGAGCGCACGGCGCTTGCAAGTGTCCGTGTTCACGGCTTTCTGCAAAAGTTGCTCCCTTATATTACAAGCAATCACTTATCTGCAGTCATGTGCTGCTGAGTAACCAGAGACCAATCTGCCAACCACTTCCAAAAAGGACAATCTGCCCAAAGAGGTTCTTCTTTTCCCATGAGAAAGTGCTAAGTGAACATACTCCCCTGCACAGAACAACAAAAAAACCTTGAGCAGAATATTCCTGGCTGTTTTCCTGCTGCTCGCTCTTCCACATTTTCTCTAGTGATCTGAACGACCTCGAATCAAACCTAATTCATGATGCGCCCGGCTTTACTACCTTAGCAATGTCTGGGTTTGGCAGTACAACTGTTGGCAGCCCCCAAAAAGATCTGCAGTGACTCTGTGCAAGGCTTGCTCTGCAAGTTTTGCTCTTTTGTTCTTTGTAACACCTGATATTTGAAATAAAAGCAATTAAAAGCAAAACAAGCAAACAAAAAAGCTTTGAAAAACACAATTAGAGCTTCACCATGAAAATAAAACCACTAAGATTCCTGCAGCAAACAGCATTCTCTTGTACTCGCTTTGCAAAGTGATAGGACAATGTGCCTCATGCAGCCTATCCATTCTCCAGGCTGTTTCATTTGGAAAAAAAAAAAAAAAAAAAGCAAATAACAACCCCCTGAGCCCCACCGAGAGCTATGCAAGGACCTTAGCTGCTTGAGGAACAGCCTCTTCATGATGTTGCAGTGAGCAGTTATCCTGCAAGGGACTCAAGACAGCAGGAAATTTACCTGCATGATCTTTTACCACTGCTAAAACACTCAATCCTCTCTTCTTCTCTACCTACTTAATATCCTAAAAATATCTCAGTGAGTCCAGTAGTGCGGCAATGTGAGCTTTTTATTGCTAGCTACTCTCCCCTGACTACTCATCCCTGTAACTGCCCCGATTTGTGATAACTTTCCAGGGCTCCAGCTTGCATAAAAGATTGGATGCAGTAAAGTAGAGTCAATCTATCTGCTCCGCAGCTGCCTCCAGCCAATGCTGTTATCCCATTTTCCCCAGGACTTCCAAAGTCGAAGCAAAAAGCTCCCCGTTTGGAGCTGTTAGGGCGCCTGCTCTGAAGAAGCAGCGATGTCAGCCCCGAATAATTAAGTTATAATATAATAACTGCGAGTTTGTGCTCCATTAAGTGAGCTCCTGCTGACTGATTAATGAGCAAACAAAAACTCATATCCCATTAATATTATTACTCTTAGATTAAATGCAAGACAGAAAACTCAAGTGTTTAGCAGTTACTGCTTTGGAGGCTTTTTCTGAAAACATAGACCAAGATGGAAACACAAACTGTGCTGCTGCTGCATTTCGAAAGGACTTAAAAGTTTATTATTTTCTTTCCAGAAGCACCTGCTCACCAAGACTCAGGTGAGATATGGCCACTGTGCAGGGCCCTATAGAATCACAGCTATCAGCCAGGACCTGGACTCACATATAGCTTTTAAATCACAACCAAGGCTTTGGAAATAAAGCCGCACAGACTAGAGATTAATTTGAAGTTTAGGCTCCCCATGGATGGAGACATTTGCAGCACAGCCAAGCGAGTGACAGCCTTCCTGCTTGCACCATTATCCTGGCACGAGACTTCCTTCTATTATTTTCCCCAGATGGTATAAAAGAAATAATAATAATAAAAAAAACAGGATGTGGAGCATGTGAAGTTCACAACTCAGCACCCTGGTTTGGATCTTCTATCAAAATATTTATATGCTCTTAGAAGCTTTTTAATGAAAAGGAATAAGTGCTATTTGTGTTTTCACTGGTTCTATTGGAGAATCCTGGTCAACTTAAATTATTCAACACACAGAATTTAGTAACAGACTATAAACATGTGGTTTTGCTGGAGAAATCTCTCCTAGAGAAACAAACATTGTTGCAGAGCGCTGTACAGCTGAACAAGTCCCGTTTCGTGATTCGGTGCTCTATTAGGAAACTTTCTATATTAATAGCCCAGACGACCTACTGCTCAAAGAAGCAGTAACCTGCAGCAAGGGTGCACCCATGTTTGCTCCAAGCAGCGCGCTGCCCCTTTCCGGAAACACCAGGAGATACCGAGCGAGGTGACATCTCCCCGGTTCCGGAAGGACGTGCTTGTTTTAGCCCATCACATTCACAGCCCATGGGCTTTCCTCCCCTTTGATCTGCTGTATTCACAATACTATCAAAAAGCTCCAGACACTGTGAAAATGGGCATTCTGTAAGAAATGCAGCAATGACAACAGCAGCATTAAAAAGAACTGGACACAATCTGAGGGATGCTGAGAAGATCCTTCTGTATCACAAAGGCCCCTCCTGGTCCACCCCAAGATCTGCGAAAATCAGAGACAACCAGATAGTTTCTGTACCCCCTGATAACTCTTCCCTCAAGAAGACAGGTAAGCTGGAGATTAGGAAGCCCGTTAGTCCCTGATGCCTCTTCCCTCAAGTAAGCTGGAGATTAGGAAGCCCGTTAGGGATGTTGCTACTGGAGGTGCTCGGACATGAGGGAACGTGCAGCAGTGTAAAACACTGTGACCACTGTAAGCGACAGGGCTGACACTGCTGGGCATGTGGCCTTGGGCTCTTTAGTGTGTCCTGAAAAACGTTCTGTGTCAACCTCACGTGAAGGGAATTGCTTTTTAAAAGTAGTTAATAACTTCATGAACAGGCGTCTCTATCATCACGATGCCTGTATAAAACTATGATGTTAGCATCTTATACAAGGCCAGATAAACACTGTAGGTTGGTTATTTGCTGTTTCAGTTAGGGTTTTTCATTACGTACAAAGGGAACAAGTCAAATATTAGCAGCTGCCAAAATGTTTCAGACCAATTGAGAATAGGTTTGTTTTTCATCTCAGACAGGTCATCGTTGTCTGAACACCCTTGCATGCTGCATAGTGGTTTGCTTGTGCTCTCCAAAGATACTAGGCCCTCTGTTAATGTTAGACCTGGCCAACCGAAGGCACATTATAAAAAGATGTCCTGTATGTTACAGTTCATAGGTATTCTTTTTCAGACTTTCTAAAAAGAGAAATCTTGGTTTCCACATTTGAAGATCCAAGCATACTGTATTTGTCCTGTGCAGGCTTCAAGGGCTCTTCAGAGCAGACTGCAAGGAAATCGGTGTCAATGGGCTCTGTAGCCCGTGTTTTCTACCCACCCCAGTTTGCCACTCTTTTTTTTTAAAAAAAAATCTTTATTTTTATTTATTTGATTATTTATTTTTTCAGAAAGTTTCCTGTCCTGCAAAGTAAATGAACTACTGAACTCAAATAAAGTCTAGTACTTTCCTGTAAAAATAATATTCTCACCGCAAACAAACAAACCACACATACACACAAGACTACTACTTCCTTTTTGCAGCATAGGCAGAATTGCAAAGACCTGGAGCTGTGCTTCACTGGGGCTTTTTGACTGACTCTGAGGGAAAGAAACGGCTCTAAATTCATTCATTCCCTCACGCTGCAGAGTGATTGCACTGCATGGTATTTCTAAATCGTCACATAACAGAGACTGATGTACCCAACACCCCTTTTCTGTCTGTACTGGATTATTCCTTAATTAAGGCATAAAGCTAGTCCAGCCTTTACTGTTCAAAACCACAGAGCTAACCAGGAGCATGAATTGCTTTTCCAGTCATTGGCAAACAGCAGGCACTGTCTATATTTTCAGCATTATCACATGTAGGAAGCAATAATTCAGAAGCAGCTATGCATCTATCAGTCGATATTTCCATGCCCAGAGAGTTATTGCAGTCACAAAGCAATTTGTCAGGGCAGAAACATTATTTGGATGTAGGAAACATAGGCTCATCCAATTACTTTTGTTGCATGTAATTGTTTGAGACGGGCTGTTCAATAAGGACAATCAAAGCCCGGAGTATCATGTATGCTCTCAGCAGCTTAACATGGCTTTTTTTTTTTTCTTCGCAGAGCTTATATGAGAGTCAAGTAAGTATGTGATACTAAGGTTGTATTTTCAGAACCTTTAAACCAATCTCCAAAGTAAATCCATTTTCTTTTTTTTTAAGCTTTAAGCAGAAATGCTGCAATCAATAAACCTCCTCTAGCTATCAATCTACCTGAAGCGTAACAGGGTCTCCCCATTACCTTAGATCAGATTTTTCATGCATGTATTATGCAATGGAAGGTCAGAGGTATAATTATACTTTCTACAGGTTGGATATGATGCACAGAACAACAAAGACAAGGTTGCCAGCAACATTTTAAAAAGCAGCAAAGTCTATTCCAAATCCCTATTCCAGCGATATTTTAGCACATAACCCCTTTAGATGCCAACTAATGAGATTTAAAAAAGACTTCAAAGCAAGACTTCTAGCTCGCTGACACATTGTCACTTTATTTTCTCCCATAGTAAAGCTGGAGCGTTTCATGCCCTCTACCGCACTCGGGTACCTGGGCCAGGATGGGACTCGAATAGTCCCTATTTCCATGTTCTTTGTAGGGACTCCAGCAAAGACAGCAGCAAAGACTTTGGGAACCTCAGCCTCTCTGGTCACAGTTCACCTAAGGAAGTCAAACAGATGCCCTTGAAGCAGGGCAGGAAAGGCCACATATTTCCTGGTGCTGAGAAGGGAGTTGCAAGCCACCACATAACCCCCTTTTTTTTTAATGAAAAGAAGTGCTTTTACAAAACAGAACATGATTTGAGTTACTAACCCCTCCTAATATTGTTCTCCTGATCAGTATTGCGCCAGCATTTCCAAAGAAATCTCTCATGTGCTTTGGTAATGTGATGGGAAATGCCCGGCTCCGTGACACGGCCTGTGGTAGCAGGTTGGCAGCGATGGCCCCTGGTACCACCAAGGTCTGTGGAGGCTCCTGCTCCAGCCCTGTGATGAACCCGCGCCCAGCAAGCCCAGTGTGTGCTGAGCAGCACAGAAAATAGGAATTAGAAATCAGAGATTTGTCCCGTACCCTGGTGGCCCCTGCATGTTGGAAGAGCACAGCAAGTTTTGGATGAAAATAATGGATCTGTGCCCACGTACGGCCCATCACACAGCCAGTCCCTTCCTCCTCCTTACGGCTTATTTCTCACTGCCAGTGAGAAATAAAATATCTCTACACCTGAAAATGAGCAGTTTAATAACTTAAAGATTTCATTAATTGAAATTTGAAATGCTTCGTTTGTCTCACTTTTTTCTTATTTTCTACCAAGAATTACTTCAAACTTCACAACAAAATAATTTTGAACCAGAAAAGTGCCTTTCCTTTAGGGAATATAGAAACAGGATATTTCAAACCCAGTTTCTTTTCAAAGGAGGGGGCTATTTTCGGAAGATTTGTTGAAATCAACTGTTGGTTGCCTGACATTTCTGTTTGGCCTCCTCAGCATTTTGCAGTAGAAATCAGAGTTTGATTCTTTCGCAGAAGCTCTCAGTGCCTGTCTTCACTTTGATCAGTTCAGTATCAGGAATGTTGTTGATCAGTGGCAAAAGTTTATATGCTGACAGGGGCATGTTTACACTTATTTTGCATTTTACAAACTCCATAGAAGTTGGACACACGTATTCTGATTTTTATGGCAGAGAATATGGGTATTCTCAAGCAACGGGAGGCAGCCTCAGCCTTCAGGTTACTACTCGTGCGTGCTTATTCCTTAAAAATACAAATAGACCTTGGGCTCTGGGGTGATTCTTGTTTTGTCTGTGGCTGCAAGGTCAGGCAGCAAATCTGTGTTTTTCTTTTTTTTTTTTTCTGCAGGGTGTGACTTGCTGATTTGTGGCAGTTTGTGTCCTACCCTCACATCGTTTGTTGTTGTTTTCCAGAAATGACTTTCAGCTGAAACCCTGATAGATCTCGTGTGGGAAGGAGGGTGGGGAGGAATCGGATGGTTCTTTGGGGCAGAGCTGTTGAAACATGGGGTGGCAACTAGGGAAAATAAACTCTTGTTGTACCTTAGCAAAGCACCATGAAAGGCACGTAAAGAGAACAAAAGATTCTAGAAAACGGGGCTTTTATCAGCAACAAGATATTCTGATTTTCTTTAAAAAATCTGCATGAGCCATATTTTTTATTTTATGTATGTATGTGTCTTATGCACGTATGAAACTACTGATAAAGAACCTGGAAAAAAAAATGTTCCCTACTGCAGTTTTCTAAAGCTAATACTTAGCACTAGCTTCACTCTCTTAATATGGAAGAAGTTTTGGAGAAATCAAAGCTTTGCTTTGGGATTTTTAAAACAAAGCATTTCAGAACGTTAGTTCATAACAAGTTTAAACAACCAGTAAGCCTTTTCACAAGTAGAAGAACCCTAAAATCCTCCTCTCAAATATTTTTTTTCCGGATGAGGGGAAGTGGGAAGAAATGACAGAAAAGGCTAAAAGAGAAATGCTAAACCTTTTTGTGTCAGACCAATATTGTTAGCCTGTTTTTTTTTTTTTATGGCCATAAAAGTTACAAAGGAAGCGTGGCCAGGGACACGCTCAGGTGATGGAAGTTGCAGTCAATCTTACCGCAGGGCTGTTAGAGCATGGACAGCTCCTGCTGCACGAGATTTCCACAGGGTTTCAGGCTTCCCATCCGAGTAAAGCGCAGCCCACCTGGGCTGGGGACAGGGAGCGACCAGTGACTGGGAGTTCATTTCTTCAGAGGATGAAACAGCCTCGGATGTTTAAAGATGTTTGAAGAAGTGGCTCACATTCGCCTACATCTTCTGCAACGTGTTCCTGGCTGCTGCAAGCCTCCATGCTTATGGATAAAATTGTGGCACCTTCCTAAGAATTCACTTGGAGATACGTGTTACCCAGCAAGGTACAGGAGACCCCGACAGCTTGCCTTTTAGCAACAGTGTGCTTGATATGTTCTCTATTTTAAAGGAAAATTTAATGCTGATTTGAAAACACTAGTGTATTCCCTCAGTCCCCTGGATTCAATTAACATGACAGGTGGGAAATCAAGATATTGTGGCAATTATTCTTCCGTCTCGAAATCAAGTACCAATTTATATCCCAAGTGTCTCAAATATTGATGTGCTAATTTATAGCATCTTTGAATGCTTTTTCATACGAGTTAAAAATTCAGGAAGAGCCTAATCTTGTCAGTCCTTGAGATTTGCAGCGAAAGGCGAAACTTGCTCAGCTCAAAGCCAGCCCCGTGACTGCACGTGACTGTTTAAGTAGCGGAGCTCCCATCCGTGTTTTGGTAACGCTTTTCATGTTGTCACCATGAAAGACAGTAAAGGTGCTACAACAGCGGGACTTGCAGGTTTAAATTCTTACCATTCGTGGAAAGTGAAACTTCAGGTCCTTCCTCTGCAGCTGCCGCTTTTAGTTCTTCCTGCATCTAGACACCAGCCAGGGTTTTGCAAATTAGCAGCAAAGCCAGGTCTGCACAAACTTGCCTATCACAGTCAAACAAGGCACACAACACTACAAGGCACATTTTAGAAAATGCTTAGTATTTTTTATATTTATCTGGAAGTAAATAAATACAGCTTTTTGTTTCCTGGAACCCCTTTTTTAAAAAAAAAAAAAATAATTAGTCTGAACTACTGTTCTTTAATTGCACTTATTATTTCAGTAGCAGCAGTCCAAATTCTTCTCTGCTGTGATGCTTTTGCTATCCAAGGACTAGGTAAAATGCTGAGTATATTACTCATTATTATTTGCACTTTGATAATGTGGGATCATCGCACGCTGTGCTAGACACTCTACGCACACGGAGATGCACAGGCGGTTCCTGCTCTGCAGAACTCGTATTTGTGAGCCTCGTGCTGCATCCTTTCCTGTTTATCTTCTGGTTTTAGGAACTTTTGCTCTTGCACAATTCATCCTACATATCTAAAGCCTCATGTACCTTTTTAGTGGTTAAATATATTGCAAGCAGGAGGCAAGCAAGTTGGCTATGAGCACATTTCAAGCTGCTTTCTCTCTGATGACCTTCTTTCATGCTCTTTCATCTCTAAATTTAGCTGGCCACTGAAGGGGGAGTCTAGCAGGTTCAGTGACACAGGAAATACTAACGCAGAAACTGTGTGTAATCATTCTTCAAAGCACAGCACCCATTACGAGACAGCACGATTGCCATCCTGTAGCCAAGTGAGGTTTATTTTATGAAATGGCAGCCTTCCGAGCCTAATAAACCATATTAGACCTTCCCTCATGACCAACACATGCATCACAAGAGCAAAGGCATTTCTTAAGGGCTGAAACCCAGAAGTTGGAAATCTGCTCAAGCTACTGTTGCTGTGTCCACATTTGAGCAGCTGATGTTACAGCTGCCAGGCACAGGCACAGCACAGACCTTAAATATGAAGTTTGATCTTTTTAATAGCTGCCTCGGCGCTATCTAGAGAGGAGAATGTGCTGCAGAACCACAGAAAATGTTCAAGAATATGAAATGAAGTGTTGAGGATTAGAAAAGCATTGTAAAAATCCCAGGAGTGTGACTGGGACAGGATGATGTAACTATACCAAACAGGAGGAAACTGCAGGAAAGTTATAGTGCTTCAAATTTTAGCTTGACTCTTGCAGATACAACAGCTATGGTAAGACAGGAAAAGTTCTGTGTTGCTTTGGTGAGCCCAGTAGCCAGTAATTTGATTTCCTGTTTCAAATACATAAAATCTGACTGAGATAATAACAATATATATGTGATAACATGGCGTTCAAGTTTTTAAATATCGTTGTTTCCAGAAATTAGATTTCCAATATTCTAGTCAAAGAAAATCCACCTTCTGAGGAAGCAGCACAAACACAGCTCAGCAGATTTGTTAATTCTTTCTTTAATAAAGCGGGCTAGATGCTCTTCCAGAGTAAAGATACAAAGTTCCACGACTACATGAATACCCAGTCAAAATATGACACTGCCTTTCTGCAGTACATACAACTGACATGACATGCAAGAGATCTGAAACAGTCATAACTTCAGATATGAGATCTGGTACAACAGTCTCAGATACATATCTTTTATCCCACTTTAGTTTTCGTCAGTAATTTCCATAGTACATAATTTTCTATCACGTTATTTTCATCCATGAACGTTATGAGCAGGCCGTATTTAAAGAAAAAGAATAATTTTGTATTTGAAGTGAGAATTTCTTTCTTGGTTTACTCCTATCAGAAGGTAAGACAGGGTGATGATTTGACATTTTGTACAACTTACAGGTTTCTGGCTTAATGGCTGTATAAAATTTTAACTATCTTCCCAGTATGACCAAGTACCAGAGACTACATATTTGAGATGTAGAAGGACATGGTTAAACCAAAGTGGATTAGTCTATTGCAATTCACTCTTATCTCATTCATATAATCACCTCCCTTTTCCTGAGGATTTTAGCATATTCCACGGCATGATAGGCATTCAGCTCATTGGTATTCACTGAACAGTGAAAACTTGTTAGAAACTCCACAATTTTTTATACTTTAAGCACTGCTTTAAAATATGTAATATTAAAGATACAACTAACTTACAAAAATAAAAGAACTGTACAAATCACACTTTCATTGGCAATGAGACTGCTCAAGAAAATTGCAACATGATCCCTGAAAAAAAACACCAGAACAGATATCGGAAGAATGATTCTTAAAAAAATAAAAAAGTAAAAACGTTTCCCCCTGCCAAAGTACTGGAGTCTTTGAAGGCTTACGTATCACAGGATATAAAACTTCTCTTTTCCCTCTGTCTCCATAATGTTTCTTCTCTCTTTCCATAGGCAGTTCTTCAACAGGTTGCTGTTGATGTGGCACAAGCCTTGCTGAATGGGTTAAGGTTAGAGAAGCTCGAAGGATCTAAATAAATCAATAGCCACTGATTTAATCCCCTGGTGTTCATGCAAGCTCAAGGAAATAAAACAAACCCGAAGACAGGCATGCATGTTGAATTCTGAACTGACTTTCTAGCAAGCTTAAAGCTAAAGCAAAATAAACACCTCTCCAAATTGTTATGCATTGCAATCTCTCATCCAAATAAAGAGCCATCTGACTGCTCCTATCAGCCTGCCCCACAGCTGCGCGGTGCTCTGCCTGCTCATAACATTCTGATATTTTTGTCATTTGACAAGGCACATACAATCTCAGAAGAATTACATGGTGGCTTTTCAATGTGCAAGGGTATGGCAGCTACTATGCAATTACAGCACAATTACCTCTTCATTTCAGTCACTGACACTCAGACCTTGTAAAATCTAGGACCAGCAGACTACATGTCACCTCATTTTGGAATACTTAACTCCATTTACAATTACAGACTAATCAGCAAATAACTACCATTTATTAATTGCCTATTAACATAAGCTTTGCCATGCAATTACAAAGTTATTGCATGGTATACTGTATATGTACCATAAAATTAAATAATACTTTTTTTTTTTTGCTGTTGTTTATAGAGTAATTTTATAACATTCTTTCATAGGGATAGTTCTATGTAGGTCCAGAAAGAACAGTTCATCAGTTTATTTTTGTGAATTCCAAAAGAGTTTAAAGGGATCAGCAAGTTTAAAAAAAAAAGAAAAACAAAAAACCCCTTATCATCTACTTGAAATAAGATTACTAGATGTACTGTGTACTTGATGTGAAATATACGTTTCCACACGAGTACAAGTCACAAAGTTCATCAGAAAATCTGGTGGTTAACATTGTTGCTCCATTTGCTTTTTTCGTATTTACTAGAAATGCAGACATCGTATAGACATATTTGTAAGCAGAATCTACAGATAAGGTAATGGGACATAAAGTGCTTTTAATTATGAACATTTCCAATCTCTTTGCACCCTTCCCTGGTAAGTTATCATACGCAAGGTAGTTTTAGTTCAACCGGCCCAGGTCTGTACTACCAGATACTGTAATTTCCCTTGTACCTACTGTTTTGACCACAGTGATCTCAGTCAAACCAAAACTAATTCATGCCAAGGAGAATAAAAGTAGTCAGACATAACGAGGGGAAGAGGTGCACTGAAACTTCCGAGGGAAAAAAAGGAGCAGGCAGAGGGAAATTAGGCTCCACTGTATAGGTCCCCAAGGAATTTGTAACAGATACTACTTTAGCACAATGTTGAGGAACAACTGAAAATGGAACACAAACCTGTGCCTCTAACACATCTCAAGTCACTTGTCAGATGAAAATGAGGAAATTGTTAGTTCTCAGCTGAGGATCAGCCTGGTGTCAGGATGATGCTTTTATTCTGATGCATCCCCCAGTTTTGCTAAGCTCAGTCTCTGAGCAGATAGTACCCTTTTCCCCTCAGAAAACCCAGTCTGGCATATTTTGTAAATGGAAGTTATTAACTCTGCTCGCCTTTGCCACTTCAGGACTGGTGCCAAGTATCTAAGTATTTCCTAATCCATTACAGTACTCAGCACATACTATTCTATGTACCAGGAAAGCAACAGATCTATGGTAATAAAGCTCCTAAGATAATTCTAAAACTAAGTATAAATGTATATTAGACCTGGGGTTTACTGGATTTTTATTTAAGGCAATCATTAAAAGGTTTGCATTCTTTTGATGAGTTGCAACCAAATTTATTTATTTATCTTAATTGAGGCTTTTGGGAGCTGAAATAGGTTACCTTTATCTACTGCCTGCCTTTCCAATCCAAAGAATCATCCAGCCCCTGGAATCAAAGCAATTTGAGCTGAGGTGACAACTGACCTCACCACCTGTCCCAGCCTGTTTCTTTAGAGGTCCAGGGGGCTGACAATAGTAAAATCAGAATCTTTGCTGTTATTACTACTGTCATCATCAGGGCTGGAGCTCAGGTTGCTGGAGGAGGCCGAGATGGAGCCCATCAGCGGGTCGGAGAATATCAAAGAAGAACGAGACGGAGCTTCCTGCTTCGCTGGTGCCTCCTTGTGTGTCAGAAGGGCCTGCGCTGGCTCCTGGGCACTGCTTTTAGTTCCTTCCTCTTCTTTGGAAACCAGAATATAGTCATCAGCACTCTTAGTTTCACTGGTGCTTGAGCCAGGTGTAGCCTGTAAGAAAGGAGTACAGCAAGAAGTCAACGTTAGTACCACTTTTACCATTTAAAAAGGCTTATGACACACACAGGTAATTCTGGGCATGGGATCTAGGAATGATCACAATCTAAAAGTAGCATAGCAAGAAGTAAAAAGTAAAGTAGGTATTAACTTCAGATGAAATAATTTATTTGTTATTTACAAAACTAGACAAGCTAGCATGCCAGAAATAAATACATTCTCGAGCATAGGGGTCTTACAGGCTTCATTACTAGTACTTCCATGTAGTGACTGTGGTGGCTGGGCATCTAACACACACATTTCAGTTGTGAAGATTTTAGGTATTACACTGTTGTCTCTATAGCCATTCAGTAAGGAGTATTACAGAACATTTTGCTGGTTTCCACGCAGAAGGGCATTTTGCAGTTCTCCTGGAGAACGGCTTGGTACAGAATTTCCTAATAAAACTCTGATCTGTGGAACTGCAGCTGTGCATACGTCTAGCTCAGTGTGCAACAGTTTGGGCTGTGCCAACTAAAGCCCCAGGGTGTCTAGACTCAGCACGGGGGGCAAGGGGCTGAGCACTTCTGATTTCACCTAAAATAGGCTCCAGGAGGCTCTCAATAGGCTCTCCCTGGTTCAGCCTCAGGTATGTGCACCCCTGAGGTGCCTCTGAGTGGGCAAAACTGCATGTCAGAGTAGCAATGAATTCTCTAGGAACTGGGAATCTTATATTTAGATTAACTGTATTCAGGAGAAGTCCAGGTTGTCAACATAAGGAGCAAAATGTAATTAGAAGGCAGTACTGTCCTGTTCATTACAGCAGCCATTCTATCTTGCTGACAGAACAGGCAGCTGACATGCAACCCCGAAGGACAACTTCTATTTTCTTCTGCAGATGGAGATGGGTTCGTTTCCTGCACAGCACTACTGAAACCAGTATATGTGATTACACTAATGCAAGACAGAAAGGGGAGACAAACTTGGGGGTCAGCTGGAGAAACGTGTGTGTCACATGTACGTCAAATACAAGCCTTTCAGCTGTGACTCCCTCACCAAACAAAAAATGTTAATTCTCTTTGGAGGAAGAGAGATGGCAGGTATTAGTCAGAAAGAAAAGGGAGCATTAGCAAAAAAAGAGAAGCGTAAGAGTGTGGATAAAGTTAGTCCCCCAGCACAGTACATAAAATTATGTAGGTCATCACAGGTACTACTAAGAGCAACTTGGATTTAAGCTGTTCATGGCCTCCAGCAAGGTTTTTAAATACATAAATACATAGAAAACTATTCTCCATTGCCTAGATTACTGATTAAAGAGCAGAGTATTTTTGAAAGGGGTCTGTAGAGTTGCTTGGGGAGGAAAACCCACTAGCCATTAAGAGCAAACTGTAGTAGGAAATGAGAGCTGAAAGTTTTTGGCTACTATTTACATAGTTCCAAATTGCTAAAGGCCACAACATAAATACCAGAATGTGAAAGTGCATTCAAATACAGAACTGTGACTTGCTTTCTTAAAAAAAAACACATATGGATAGGAATTCAGATATTTCCAATGCAGTCAATTTTAAAATATCCTGTTTAAATTTTTTTTCATGTTATCTAGATGTTACCTAAATATAATATCTATTATTGTCTTTTGTAAATAACACATTCTAGCGTTTTCTTTAAATAAAAGGGAAATAATCTGAAGTTTGGAGCACTGGTTACAATCTGAAAGGGCCCAACAAGCATTTGTCAGACTGATGCCAATTTTACATGTTATTCCCCAATACTTACTCATCTTCCTCAAAAGACTTGATAGAATTCACATAAACATTAACAAGCAGATTAATTTAAAAAATATAATGAACTGTCCATACGGAATGCTATTAAAACTAAGCTCCATCTTATAGTGTATAGAAGCACGTAGTTCAAAAGTGAGCAAACAACTTTAATTACTTACCATGAAGCTAAAACCAAACAGATTTACCCTGCCAGGAGAGACGCTTCACTGTTGAAGCACTTCTGATCTAAGACACCATTCGTTATTAATTAGTGCTTTGCTTTCATGTGGTCTGTTTGAATTAGTGTCCTCGTTAGCTGTCAGCTCAGCCAGGCCGCGGGGCCCAGCCGACACAGGCCGCTCCGGCTCCGGCTCCGGCTCCGCTCCAGCCCCGCGCTGAGGCGCCGCTCATGGATTTGGGGGCCAGGCCTGGCCGCTGGGGCTCTTCTGGGAGCTCCAGATACCCCTTCAAAACTCCCCTGATTTCTTTTCCCTCCTTTAAGCAACAACTGTTGACTTAGTTCACCTGGCTTCTCTTCATGCTTCCGTTTCAAAGCTCTGGATGAACACAATGCAGTCTTCTTCTGCAAGGTTAAACGCTTGGTTATTCCAAGCTATTTCCACTCTCACAACCTTCCCATTCAAGAGAGATTCACTCCTCACAAGGAGACAAAAGCAGTAGCCAGCAGCTCCCTCCCCTAATGCGGCCAGTGTCTGCCCGCTGCCATGGCCAACAACGGCCAAGAGGTTGACTGCCTTCTGGCAGTGAACCCAGCCAGAGCCCATCTTCATTAATACTCTGTGCTTCAGTTGCAAATTTCTAAATTCTGCTTCAAGAAATGTGCTTTTGCATAGTTAAAAAAAAGAGAAAAACCCTGCTTTTTAATATGGGGGAAAAAAAACAAACCTCATCCCAATTTCTTTTCATTAGTACTGTGCTTTGGAACAGTACATTAGTACTGTGCTTTCATTTTTTTTTGTTCTACCCATATTTTTGGCTGTGGATTAAGGAGAACTATATCTCACTGAAGTATCAGAAAAGCAGCAAAGTACTTCTTTTACATTGACACCAAAATGATACAAAAGGGCTCACTGTGAATGTTTGCCTACCCCTAGAGTACACTGGTATTTTGGTGGTGATATTTCCAGAGGTAAAATAACTCCCCCTTCTTGTTCTGCCCTGTTTCTGTTTCAGGAAACTCATGCTGACGTGAACCATGTTTTCTCCCATCTGCTGCCACTACTGAATAAATGAAAAATGACAGAATTATACTTCCAGTAGCTCTGAAAGTTAACAACCTTACGCCCGTTGCCATATGGCTTCTCCAAACAGTTTTTCCTGATGAATATCAGCGACTAGTACCAGGCTTATTTCAATTGCCTTCATACTGTGAATGAGTTAAAACTTGCTGCAACAACACAATTCAAGTAAGCTTCGAGGAACAGCAGCTCATTTTGGTTCCTTCTTTGAATCGACATAAAGGCAAGATAATGCGTTAATTATCATTCATTATTTAGCAACAGAAGCCTTCTGTTTGTCAACTGTGCACTGCTACCAAAGACAAACATTCCAACAAAGCCTCTGCTTCCTTGAGCCTTTCGCTTATTTTATCGCATTTTTAGCTCTCCTCTTTGCAAATAAGCACTGTACCTTTATCCTCACTTTCTGGAAAAGGACACTGAGGCAAAAAAAAGAAAAAAAAAGGGGGGTTGGGGAAGAAGACTTTTAAAATAAATTAATAATGATAAATAACTTGTATTTATATCACAAGCAACGCAAAAGACCAGATTTCAGGTTCGATTACAACACAGTAAATCACCCCTAACTTTTTCGGTGGTCCTAGAAATCTACCTATAATTGCACCAGAGCAGAATTTCTATTACACAAGGCATATTAAACAGGATTACACACACAAGCAAAGTCACAAGATATGTAAATACAGTGAAGTTTATTTAGCGAGAAATATATTAAAGAGGCTAGAAGTGGCTAGAATTTTTTAAGCCTCCTACAGCTCCCAGCGTGACCCTGAGGCATCAGGACAACCCATTTTCCTCATTAGAAAAAGGCTGGGCAGGGGCCCAATTTGGTGGAAACTGCTCCCCTCCCAACACTAAGCAGTCTCACTTCACAGCCTACTAAACTTAGCCATTTTATCTTCCTTTTTATTAAAAGGTGTTGTGAAAGCTGTTCTTTTTTCCTCTCATTTTAAAGAATGCCCTTAAACAACCTGGGCTCAGACACAGCGCAGAGCAGAGGGATGCTCACCCTCCTCCTGGACCTTAATGCTGCTCCCCACAAGGAGCCTAATCTTGTATTTTTCTTTCTGTAATAGTCTGTTGCTCATTATCATAATTGGGACTTGCAGAAGATAAGATTAGAGAAGGCAAATCTTATCTTCTGCATGTGTATATAACTGCAAACATCAACCACGCAGTGCTGAAGCCTCACTGAGTTCTGAGCTAGCTCAGATCCTACAGCCTTCACTCACATTGCTCAGAGCTCCTGCATTATCGCTGTCATCACAGGGTCCATCTAAATTGTGGGAGCCCTGAATCCATCTGTGGGTGAATATTCTGGCTCCAAACTGGGGTGAGACCTCATTACACCCTGCCATTCCGGTTGCCACTGGAAGGAAATCCGCATGGGCAGGAAGGGAGTTGGGCCCCTCCTGCTCCCCTCCCAATGCGCCGTGTCCTCCAGCCCGTCTGCTCAGCGACATGTAGCCCAGCACGTGAATAAGGGCTTCTTCTGCACAAGGAAGGTTTGCACACCCTCGTACGCCAGGTCGTTTTATACTACATGCTACCTTTCAGCTGCTGTAATGCTCCACTCAAAACTGCCAAAAAAGTGCTATGTGTCATTTTGGCATGAAAGACATTTCTGTATGAAATGCGGGCAGATAAAAGGAGGAGGTCATTACAGGAACACTCTAAATATGCTACGATTAGAGTTTAACCTATGCTTTTAATATGGCAGAGGCTACTGACTGTAATGATGACGAAAGCCAAAGGAGCAACTACGTTCTAGCTAAACTTGTCTCTTTGAACCTGTAATTCCTATTTAAAATAAGAAATTGAAATACAATCAAAATATCATTTTTAACATAAAATGTTCTAACTTGGGGGATGGTGTATAATAAATCAAAACAATCTATGTCACTACTTTAAAATCAACAAATATTTCTTCTCTTTGCTAAGTAAATTTCTCAAGAGAAAACTGATTGAAGACTCAGACTGAAATGTGTTGTCACTGATTTTCACTGAAATATGAATATTAGCATTGACACGGCAGACAACGCTGAAACTTTAATATTGAGAAGTATATAAAAAGGTGCATATAAAAAGTTATTTGTTTTTAAGAACATACCCGATGTGATCTGAGTCTTAGACAGAGAGGCATTTATGCATTCCTTTCAACATGAGGCAAAGAGTCTCTCTGTGTGTGCCCTGTAACTGTAAGTTTTGTATGTGAAAACTGTGTTTACTGAATCAAGAAGACAATACAAAGAACTCTTAGCAAGGAAATGGAGCAGAAGGTAAAAGTAACCTCCTAGCTATTTCCTTTTTGGCACTTAACGTGGATGCACTGCAGTGCAGATAATCAGCTGTTACATAATGCAACCATAGAGGACAAACAAGGAGCAGAATCAACGGATATAGCAATATTTACCTCCAGTTTTTGCATCTTTTTATGTGTAAGTGACTAGTTAAGAAGCATTCAATGTTTGGAAAACAAATGAGCAAACAAAACTTCCGCAAACACTTTATAAAACTTTAACTCAATCACTCGTGTGGGGAGCATAAGCTTCCACTAACGAAATCAGTGGGAGCAGGACAGTAGTCAGACAGGAAATTGTGAGCACAGCTCTACGCGCAGCAGCATTCCTGGGTTTCTGTTGGGAATTTGAGTGCTCTCGTGGCAAACCACTTAGGAAGACACAAGTTTTGCTTCTGTTTGAACCCTGCTTTTCTACAGAAGAGGTGTGCTGCAACTGGTGTATTTCTGTGTAATGTTTGGATGTGTCAAAGAAAGTCTGCAAAAATGTAAGACTAATTTCATCAATGGCCTGTTGGAAATATCTGTAACTTACCTGAAGTCCTGGGACGCACTGTTGCTTTGTCATAACAGATCCCTTCAGGCCATCACTCGTCCCCTTGTTCTGGTTGTTGGAGCAGTAGTGGTCATCTGAGATCGTGATTTGCTCATTTTCTTCAGCTTCCAGTTGGCTCTGGTTGAAACGCAGGGAACCTTTCAGAATATCCTTGATCTGTTGTTGAATGGGAGGGGAGGGAATGCAAGTTAGAAACCTGGAGCAATTCTAAAATTTTCTGAACCTCACTGCAGAAGGCTTTCACACACCATTTCCCCATAATATATGTTTGAAAAGGCAGTTGAAAAGTCAATATTATTGCCTATATTAGATGTAAAATGTGTAATGCGATTGTATCAGATTCTGGAAAACAATTATCCAATATCTAATAAAGTTAAGAAGAATGAAAACACTAAGATTTTTCCCAGTATCACACTTAACATCACGTTTGTTCCTGATAAAATGTATTTCATGGCTCAGCTTGGTAGCATGTTCATTTTAAATACATAATACTATTCCTTTATACTTAATGACATTCAAGTGTCATTACATTTAAAAAAATGTGGTCAGAAGCATGTAGTACATGCTTAGTATGAACAATTTGCATCAAGAAAAATGATGGGATGGTTAATGCCCCAGAACTTGGAACTGCAGTGCCTCAGTTCTACTTTGATTTTGTCACAATTTTTCAGGAAGAAAATGTGCAAGTCATCTTAACTTCTTACAGCTTAGTTGTATCTTCTAAATAGAAGTACTATGCAGTGCTCAATACAATAGCATTTGTAAAACAGCTAAACAGAAGTTAACCAATATATACCTGTTTCAAACCAGCTAGGGAAACCAGAATTTCATCTTCTTTTTCCAGGTGTTCTTGTAATATAACTTCCTGAATATTTCCTGCAACACCAAAACAAGAGAGACTTGCTGAGTAATCTGCCAATTTAAGAGTTGACTAGTGTTCTCAGAACCCAATCCTGTGGCTTGCAAAAGCGTTTTCACACACCGGCCTATATGGTGACAACTTCACTAGCTGTGATGGTTAGGGAAGTCAAAGGCTGTCACTGACGTCAAGACTCCTAATAACGTCCAGCAGCTGCTGGATTTCCATGACCCGAATGCACCAATGGACCCTTGCTCTAGTGGTGCCTAGAAAACAACTTGGTTTCTGTGGCTCACAGAGTTGCATCCATGTTTGACTCTTCAAATGCTTTGGAAGCTCTCAAGAACATTTACAGGAATCTGCTAAGTTCTTGGGATGGGTTAAGTAGGAGCTCAGCAGTTCTAGATCCTGTGGCCACTGCAGATGCTCTTGTTTTATGTCGCAAGACTGAAAATACTGTACTTTATTGTTCCTTATCTGACCCTCTTTGTACTAGGTAGGGTGGATCCAAATCTCATGTGTGACAAAAAGCACAGTACAGTACTGGCACTTCAGAAGACCCCTGTCTTCCAGACCTATAGAGTTGTCCTGCCAGGCTGCACTTCAGTAACTGCGTATGGTGCTGAGGGCAGGGTTGGAGGCTGCAGGGACCACGCTGTGACACACTGTGTCCTGAAAACCCCAGGCAATGCTGCAGACCAAACAGCCCACAGCTCAGATAGCTCTGCAGACTCTTTAAGCCATGTCAGGTCCTTCACCAGACTCCCAACTCCTCCCTTCCTCCTCAGATCTCTGAGAAACTGCGGAGATTCTCAGCAACTGATTTACAGACCAAGATAGTATCTGTCACCTGAAGATGACAGGATATGCCTCTCTTACTTGCATAGTGTCAGTGCAAATCCTCCAGTGACACTCACCTGGGAGCAGCCTTGCTGCTCTGAATTGCAGCATCCCAGGTGCTGAACAATTTGAGCTTTGTATCCTTAATCCCAGCGAGCGTTGCCTTTGTTTGCTTTGAAACACATCCTGCCTGCTGAGGGACCAAACCAGCGAAAAGCCAAAACACTGTCCCAGATTATGCTGACAAGGATGAACATGATGCTGCTGGCAACTCTGACACAACACCGGGTTTCAAGGAAAAATATTGAGCAACTTGGCTTAAGTTTTGTGTTTACAGAATAAATAGCTAAAGCATGAGATGAAGGAGGCTGGATAAGGAGGAGAGAGATTACAAGGAGAAATGTGCATTTAAAATTTACATATAGAGACAGAAGTTTGAAATTATGGGTGAGCAAGAAAATCTGTAGTTGGCAAAAATGAAGAACAGAAAGGGCAAAGAAGGGATAGGATCCAAGACTAAATAAGAGAATAAAAGAGGTTAGAGCCACAAAGTGCAGTAGAAGATGACAGTTCAGGAATGAACTAAGTGTGATCAAGGTCAAGGGCAACGATGGGGTATGATGGCTCAGTTTTGCGTTAGCAGCCTATCTAAACAAGGAGAGCCAAGTTTACATTATTTAGCACTTCTACCACAAAACAGCAGCAGTACCCAGCAGGAGGGAGGTCAAACCTGGTACACTTGAACAATGTGAAGTCCAATTCTTATAAGACAAGCTATCTCATAAAGACACTATATTTAGAAGGCTAGAAATAACGTAAGACTTTTTTTTTTTTTTTTACAAGTATGTAGCATCATGAATTGACTGCAAGCAAAAATAATCCACTATTTTATTTATTGTATCTTACATCTCAATTGTCTAGTCTCTCAGTTTGCTAAATAAAAGATAATAGTATTTGCTGGCAAATATTAAAATGTGTTCCTTACATAACTACTATGTTAAATCTTGACTTCCACTGTTTAACAAGCAGTGCATAATTTTCTACTTCTTTCAGATTTTTGAACATCAGAAGTCCAAAGTCCAAGTCCTCTTGCGCAGGTAAACAATGTTTAACCACAGCCTGAGTCATTGAATTCAACTGTCTTTTTCATTCTCAGCCTTAAAAGAATTGCTATGGTGTTTGATCTCTACATATATTAAAAACATGCATTAAAAACTCAGGTATGCGTAAGCAGATGGAGCAAGAAAATAATTCAGAACTAGCTTCTAATCTATTAAAGACCAAATGTTGGAAACTTGAACTATCAAGAAAGAAAAAACAAAGCAAAAGCTGAAAGTCATTCTATGTGATACAGAAATAATCTACTATTATTTTTCTTCTTTATAGATGTATTTTTAAGACAGTATTTCAGAAGAATGAAAAAGAAAACATTATTTTTATATAAAAAAGCTGCAACTATGTTTGAAAAGCAAACAGAGAAATTGAGAATTTTCTAACAACTTATAAATAGAACCACGATAGTCAGCAGTAAATATTAATAAGAATGTTAATATCATCACATTTACCTTAGCAAGATTAATTGCAGATTTTAACATTAGTGTCAGCAAAAAAAAGACTAAGAGAAAAGGCTGGAAATACATACACTAAGATTTATAAACATTAACTCAGCTGATTTGCTAAAGCTGTTGCTTGAATTTGCAGTTTGTTTTAATATGCAGCATGGCATATCTTGGGTTATGTATTGTTTATTGTTTTTAATTAGCTAAAATGATTACTATATGTATTTTTCTTTCAAAAAAACATCACTTGTTTTGCTCTAAAAGACCATTCTGAACTCAAGGAACACACTTCCTTTTTACACTGAAAAAAAAGTGCTAAGATGCAAATCACTATAATCTGAAAGTTTTACCTCTCAAATGTGTTTCTTTCAGTACTACAAGGAAAGATAATGAAAGTTTCCCTATGGATATTCAGAATGGATTTTGCTGCTTTGAGGTGTGCTCTTGAAGTGTAAAAGGCTTCTAATCTACTACTGTCACCACTCTTGAATGCAGAATTTATTGCCTACCAAATAGATGGTAATGTGGAGCCCAAATTTATCAGTGCTCACCCTCTTTCTCTCCAGCTACCGAGAGGAATAAAAATTCTGTCCTAGAATTTTCTGAGAAAGTTATGTGTATCCACAAACGACCTATACACTGATTTTTTCCCTGCTGTTTTCCTTATCTGATTGTCTACAATAAAACCTCACGGTTTTAATTAATCCTTTTAATTTAACAACTCCTTGAAAAAAATAATGCAGATATTGACTAGGAACTGAGAACATCTTCCTACCTGCAAAACAAACCCTGACACGATGAATCAAAAAAATGGATTATGTATGTGACTTTTAGAGTATTCAAAACCCAATTCAATCTGACTCCATGCTGTAAATACCCATCTTACTAAGACAGCTGTTTTCATTCAAAATTCATTGTCAAATGAACATATTCCTTTACATTTGACAGATCTTGGAACCATTAATCAATAACTATTTCCCGATTAATACTGAGATAGGCAGCCCAGATAACTTTAAAGCCAGTTGGAGTTATAGAGGAATAATACACAAATGATGACATTTTTGTTCTTCTTTTATATGGAACACAGAACACCAGGCAGACTAGATGAAAAAGCTGACGAATTAAGATGAAATGTATTTTTTATTTCCTACTCTTAATCTCAAACTGTAAATAACTTTACGTGCAAATTCAACATAGCGGTAGTTATTAAAAAAAAAATCCAGATTTCTATTTCCACTCCATAACTTGATTTCTAAAATGGAAACTCCTCAAGACTTTCCCTCTTCAGATGGAGATGAAAGAGTGGAATTATCCACAGCAGCTCCTCGCAGTAAAATTAGGGAAGGCTCATGCTCTTTGATGACTGAACTGCTACACATTGCATGAAGATGTGCGTAGTCACTGCTGGCTGCCCCAGCTAGGGAAAGTGGCTATAAAAAATATTAGATTGAGAGGTCAAATTTCCTCTCTGAGTGTGGGAAAAGTGGTATGCTCGGCCTAATTATTTTAGCTGCCCATTAAATCAAATAACAGCGACTGAAAGTGTAGCAGGCATTCAATACAGATTGTGTAAACGCATCCAGAGCTGTGTTAAATTAAGGCAGGCAGTGGCACTAGCAGGCAAACTAGTCTGTGGGGGACAAGGTCTTCCCAGGCAGCTCTTCATGTCTGCACATGCGGATGAAACTTCAGAGTCACTTGGATGCCCTTGTCCTCTCGGAGTGTTTGTTCCTGCGCTTCCCCGCTGCCTGGGGGAAGCACATCTGTCTCCTGCTGATTTCCATTTTAACCCGGTCTGGGGTGTCTTTCCAGGAAGATGTCACCTGCTGAGAGAGGCTAACTAGAAATAGCTGAGAGCTTTAGAGTGGCCGCTGCCCTTCCCGCGCTCGCTCCTCATCCACGACTTGTAAACAAGCAGCAGCGCCAGCATCACCGTCTAGCTGCTTTTAGCCTCCTCATCCCTGCCTGCCATTACTGAGAACACTGTTCAAAGTGTAAAAGAATGGAAAAAAAGCACATCGTTATTACCAAGGTAGTCGGCTGTAGGGAGAGATAGAACCCTCTGGGTTTGCATCTTCCAAAAAAAAAAAAAAAAAAAGAGGCAGAAAAATCCCACAGATATATCCTCTGCTCCTCTGCTTCAGGCTATAGAGCTACAGATTCCAAACTTTTTGTCAGATCCTTTTTTACAAAAGCACTGTTTACAGGCAATACTTCCAACATTTCCTATATGGTATATCAGTGATAGTTTTTTTTTTTTTTAACTAATGTATGAAAATGGCAATATGTGGATTGGGAATTAAGTTTCTGTTGATCAAATTTCCTCAATAAAATTTTCACAATAAATAACTCCTTTCTACTGGAACTGGCTTGGATTTTGAGCAGGAAAGCATGTTTTCCACTCACACTTCTTTCCGTTATTAATACCGTTATACAAATGATAGCAGTTAAATTTCCTTCTCAAACTAAAGAGTTTGTGATTTCAGTTCTGACAAAGGCAATATCAGAAAGTAGCCTAGATTTCATTTACCTCTCTTACTGTGCATGTCACCTGCTGTTATGACAGCTGTGCATTATACTGAAAGCATCATTTAGTAATTTTTGAATGATAAACAATTAAGAATCTTAAAAATGTGTAGTAATAGATGCTCTGTGAAGTGTTACATTCTTTAAAAAAACACTTATTTTAATATAAATTCTGCACTTATATTGTATATACTTCTGATTCACCCGTATGTTATATGTGTTAAACACCAACATTTTACCAGTATTTAATGGGCAGTAACACTTGTGACATCAGTTATTCTGTTACAGAAAGATATATGGTAATAAGCCACCAATTATCAACTCACAGCAATGCACAGTCACACCTACAGAAAATGAGGCTGGAAAGGACCCTGGGGACACCCCGTCCATCCTTTGTTTAAAGGCAGGATCCATTCCAACCTCAGACGTATTCGTCACGTCCCACATGTCTCCAGCAATGTCAAGATGTGCTGGGACACGCTGTGCCTGTAAAGGGAATATCGAAGAGCATGGGCACTGTGCCTCCCAAGGCAGGTGAAGGGCCATGCTCTTCCTACGCAGACTGCATTTTGGGGGCAAAACTCTGGTGCTGATGATAATGTCAGAATGTCCTACTCCACACTGCTTACAGGAATGCACAGTGCTGATGACTGTAACGGAGGCAAATGGCATCCATAGAGTAACTATCATTTCATGCATTCGTATTCCTTCACTTGCACTGGGCATACTAAAACTCTGCCCAGCTCCTGTCAGCACCACCAGCCTCTGAGCACTTCCAAGCAGGGCTTTTTCTGAAAGCTCAAAGCAAGTCTTTCCTCCCTTGCCTCCTGCAGAACAGTTCTGCTGCTGCTGCTGTTTCCGTTCCCCAGATTACTGTGGGGTGAAGTGACAAGCAAATGAAAATTTGTCTTGCATAAGAGACAAACTTAAACAAACAAAGCGCAACCTACCCTAAGGAAAAACTTCACTGTTTCACTTCCTCACAATCTAAATATTTCCATCATACTGCACTAGATGGTAGATATTACATCTTAAAATTGCTATGGTTGTGTAAAAGACAGTTACTGTTGTGGAGGATTCTAAAATGTGACTTTTTTTTATGCTTCTGGTACAGCTGAACCCACTAAAAACTGTTTCTGATTTTACAAGCAGGATGATTTACTCAAATACCATTATGGTAAATGCTACATAAAAACCTGGATAGATTGAGAGTTTTGAGACCAAACATCCATAAATGTCTGAAATTCCATTTACAGCATTTTCATTTTAAAGGACATTTTCTATGACATATAGAATAAACGGCAGCAAATTGTGAAAGCTGTTTTTAAAGCTTTCTACAAGATCATTTTCCCATTAGAGAATTATGGTGTTATCGCAAGCTTGCGTTAATAAAAACATCGGAATATATCACCATGTGTTTTCCTTTATTACTGTTCAGATTTTTGCTTATTTATACAAAAAATACTGTTGCTGTTATTAGCTTTGCTGTCAACCTAATTGTTTATGTGAGGTCTTACTGAAAAACTGCATCCTAATCATTTTATTCCACTTTGCTTTAGTGTTTGTCCTGTATGAAAAACCTTGCCTAATGTCCAAGCATTATGTATCTGGGTATTCGAGTGTGTGAACTAAGTACATCCTGCTGCTTTTTGAGCTCTTTTCTACAGTAAATATTTTATTATCAATGAGTACAGTCACATACTTTATTTTTTTAGGGTCGCAGAGTGCATGCTCAAATGCTACTGTAAATTAAAAGCCTCATATGGATTTAAGGCACAAAAGGTTGGAGAAGTGTTCACTTGGCTCCAAAGAATTCCTTCAATGAATTAGTCGCAATGCATCAAACCTCAGACAACCTCAGTATTTTTGATCAAATACAAACAAAAAAAAACTTTTAAAATAATATTTTCAAAGAAAATTAGAATATTTTACCTGACTGAATAATTGATATTCAATAGACATAACTGAATAACTTACACTGGGGCTTGTATGTTGATTTTAGTTTGTGCAAGTTTTGCCTAAGTAAACAACAATACACTAGACCATTACTGGTTAAAATATTGCACATTACATTCCTCTTTGCACTGCCCAGTTAAAAAAATACCCTTGCTTTCCTCTGCTCTGAAGCTGCTGAAACTGTATTGGCTCCTCTATTGGGAAGAAGTACTCAGTTTGAAACAAGCACTTCCAATTTGCAGGTAGTGTAAACAGGAAAGTCGATCCTGATTAAAACCATAGGGATTTTTCTGTTCTCTATAGGGATAGTGGTTGCTATAGCAAAGACATCTGCTGGAACTGCCATCTTGAGGAGGCAGATAAGAAGGAGTGGGGGTGACTTATAAACCTTCCTATGGATCATTCCAACTATTTTGTGTTTATTGACTTCATGTAACCTATAAACTTCTTTTTTTGTAAATTTTTGAGTATATTATGATCATCTCTTGGTTATTCCTTCATTTAAAAAAAATCTCAATCTACTATTAATTATATTTTCTCACTTCATGACAGTTACAGTGTCAAAGATGCTGTGGAAAGATGGGGAAGACCTCCTAGAGTCAATGTTATGCTACTAGACAGATTTTAGGCAATCGTGGAGTGTATTGGGATCTTGGGCAAGAAGACTGCACTTTTTTAATTGTAATTCTTTCATTTTATTGTTCTTCAGAAGTCTGATGTCAAAAATGAATGAAGATTACTGTATATTCACAATGTGAGTAGATATACATCAAATTGTCTGTCTGATAGAAGAAATTAATTAACACTAAACATTGATTTATGCTGGGGAAAAAAAATAAAAGAGTTATTGCGAGCTCTGAGATCTATTTGTATCACTTACTCAGAAATCCTTAGGATGGATTATTGACAGTGGTGCTCGATGCCTGTCAGGATTCTAACTGAAAAGTAAATTAACTCAAACCGTGCGGTTACAGCCCCATAATGAAAATAATTTGAAATACATGTAAAAGGAAAGTTATTTTTCTTTTTTCGCCTTAATTTTATTCCCTGCACATTTCAGGGTCTTGTTCAGATTTGATTGCTGCTTACCACCTCTGTCTAGTTTTGAGCCATGCTCTTTTCTGAAGATGGGAACTTCTCAATGTCACTTGGGCCACTTACGTACCGCAGTCCTCTTCAATGAAAACAAGTCTTCCCTGGCACCATTCAAATAGCTCTCTGCCATTCATCTAATATACCTACACCTATATTAGGAAATAATCCTTGTGCTAATTAACTGCTTCAGTCTTAATATATGCCTAATTCCCGGCACAAGGAAAGTACTGTGAATTTTTACAGTGCAAACAGAATTGTTGATGTGTAAACCAGAACCTCCCTGTTGTGTCATTTCTCTGTGCTAGGGCAATACATTACGCTGTGTTTTGCAGCCTTCTAAAATACCATTCAGATTAAGGCTTTAATTCTCAAACTGTAACCTTATGCAAAGAGACAAATTTAAAATTGTTCTCCTTGAACAAAGAAAGAGAGAGTAAATGGGGTATTCAGTTTTATTTTGTGAATCATTTGTGTGGGACAAATACAGTATCAATGTTATCATGCAGCTGGTTATAAAACTGTAAATATAGTTTTAATTTAAAGCAATGTCTGTCTTTATATTCAGGGTAAAAGGATTTATAGATGCCTACCAGGATTGAACTGTTTGGATAGAAAGAAATATAGAGAGAAATATGGAAAGAAATCTATACTTCTTTTGTTCCTACATATATCTAAACAGGACACGCACAGAAGAAGGAGTCTGAAACCCAAACTATGCAACAGGTATTTGCTTCACAGTAACCATGCCTATACCAAGTTTTAATGTTGTTAATGCTCTCACCATTTATATGGTATTTATATAGAGTATTTTGTATCTTTGTTCTTAACCAAGGGAAAAACTCCCTTAGACTCACAGGGCTGCATTCTATGTGGCCCTCTTTACTTAAAGCACTTCTAATTACACTGGGGTTATCAAGTATGGATTGCATTATGTATGTCCCAAGCGTAAGGAAACCCATTACATACATGAGGTAATAACCTCAGTGAATTATAAAGTAAAAAATAAAATTACCATTTCACTTTATCCATACAAGTTTCATAATCTTTAATCTTATCATATGAAACACAAAACAAGAATTCAACTACTGTGTACTGAGCAGCACATCAGTTTCTAGATAATCAGCAATTAAGCCAACTTTATCTTCGCCCTCCCTCACTGCAAATGATGTTTAGAATGAAATGTTTCCCTGTAATAATTCCACTGACTGTTAAAAGTGGAATGGATGAAGCCTTATAAGCCTATCTAATTAAGCTTTTAAAGTGCTATTTCACATAATCACTAAAATTATACTACTGACTGCATACTGTAAGTTTCTGATCATATATTTTCACATTTTCCTTTCCTTCCTCATTGTGTTTGCAATAATCACAGTGAAAAGGTGGCTTTGAACTATGTCACATTGGTCTTCCAAACAGCATTTTTCTGGGAAATGTCAGGCAACATAATGTGAATCTTGCAACTGCCAGGGCTGCCTGATGACTCTGGAAGGACCACATCCTGTGATCTCATCCAAAGAGCTCTATCTGAACAACAAATCATCAGCTAGGTAAAATACTAGCTCCTATTTTTTCTGTGCAACACTATAACTTCCTGGCATTTTGTAAACGTGTGGTGTCTACAGGTCACACACAAACGCCAAGAGTCAGCATGTTGCTGCAGTGGCAAGATGCCCGTGGCACTTGGAAGAATCGGAGATGAAAACTTCACCTTTCCTTTTAGCTCTCCATAATCCATATACTTGTGGAAGGGCAGAGACATATCTGAGTATTGCTGAAGGAAAGAGTAACATATTAAACATAGTGGAAGTCATATTAGAAAATGAGTTTTAAGGGCAATCCAACCAGCTCTGCACAGGTGGCTCAGAGGATTCATTTGCTTTGCTCAGCTGGAGCTAGCATGGTTAAGCATAAAGATCCTAGATGTGGGTCAGAACCTCCAAGATAATAGGTCATTTAAAAACTTGGAATTTGAGCAACGTATGACAGAGATCCACCCAAATCTCTCTCTAGTAGCCAGATCAAGTTTGCTAGTGCTGATACGGAGATTAAGGTAATAAAATCAGGCAGACTTATGCTTATTCTGGGTAGATTTGCACACATTCCTAGTGTGCTATATAGAACTATGTGAGATAACTCTTTGCAGAGATAGCTTGAGTCCTCAGGGCTTATTAGCTGAGGATCTCTGCTGTGAGAAAGCAGCTAAATCACTTCTGCATCTCAGCTAGCTGTGGAGCCAACCTGTCTACATTTACACAGTGCCCCGAACATGGAAAAACTTACTTTTTTTACTCTCCTAACAGAAAAAACTGCCAATCACAAAAGAACAGTTTCTATGTAAGGACTCCATATCCAAGTTAATATTGAAACCATTTTTTTTATATATTGCCTCTAATGAAACTGACTTCCTGTACTGTATGTCTGATATTTTGGTAAGCTTTCACTACCTGGAAGTCTGAAACAAAATTCTCTGTTGGAAACAAATGTTGCTTTCTTAACCAACACTGATGACGGACTGATTTCTGTTTCTCACAAGCAGATGATGTTTTAAAATTCAGCAGGCAGAGAGGAACCTCATGAAGTACAACCATGGAAGGTGCTGAGTCTTGCACTTGGACAGGAAAAACCCCATGCACCAGGACAGGCTGGGAGTTGACTCATGGGAAAGCAGCTCTGCAGAGAAGGAGCTGGGAGTCCTGCCGGATGACTTTGCCTTCGTGGCAAAGAAGGCAAATGTTATCCTGGATGGCATTAGGAAGAGCATTGCCAGCAAGTCAAGGGAGGTAATCCTGCCCCTCTCCTCCCTGGTGAAGTCTTATCTGGAGTGCTGTGTCCAGTGATGGGCTCCCCACTACTCAGTGTGGGGACCACTCAGCACTGGACCGCTATGAAGATTAAGGGACAAGAGCATCTCTTATATAAGGAAAGGCTGAGAGAATAGGGACTCTTCAGCCTGGAGAAGAGAAGGCTGAGGGAGGGATCTTATCAATGCATTTAAGTATCTGAAGGGAGGGTATAGAGAGGATGGGGCCAGACTCTTCTCAATGGTGCCCACTCATAGGACGGAGAGGCAACAGGCACAGGGTGAAACAGAAGAAAGTCCATCTGAACATGAGAAAAAAACTTTTTGAGTGTGAGGGCAACTGAGCACTGAAACAGGTTCCCCAGATGTTGTGCAGTCTCCTTCCTTAAAGATATTCAGAAGCTGTCTGGATATGGTCATGGAGAGCATGCTCCAGGAGATCTGCTTGAACAGGGGGGTTGAACTAGGTAATGTCCACTGGTCCCTTCCAACTTCAGCTATTCTGTGATTCTCTGATTCGTTTCTCCTTTGAAACAGAACTGGCAAGCTCATAAACATCCTTTACCAGCTTTCATATGGTGATCACTTGCCTATGGAGAATTGATACTTCTCAGGACTTTGGATTTATTTTTCATTAAGAGGTTGAGCTTTGGGAGGCTCCAAACTCTGAGGGTAGTAGAGCAGCAGAAGGGGTCAGATGCAGTGTTATAACCAATGGCATATGAGCTGCCCTTTAATAACACATTAACTACACTAAAACAAAGCTTTGCTTTTTGAAATCCTTCAGCCTGACTTCATGTTGAACCAACGCATGGCGCTTGGTTCCAGGTCGGATGTGAATAAGAACAGAGGAGCCTTCCAGCAGTCACCTTGTTGGCGGCATTTGGGTGTATATCACTTGGACCAGTAACTCAGGATCTGCCCTAAGACATCAGATAGAGGTCACATTTATCCAGGAAGAATATTCGTTTGAATGCACTTGGTAGGTTGAAACTTTTCTTTCCAGAAAGTCAAAGAAAGTAAGAAAGAATCAAAATTCCTCAAAAAGTAATAACATTATGACAGGGTATAATATTGTAATATTTAATCAGTACATTAAAGCTTTCTGAATCATTGAGCCTTGAGGTACACTAACAGAAAAAAAACCTTATAGAAAGAAAAATACTGAAGAACATTATTATATTACCAAAGGTACCACATTTTTCCTGAAGAAGGCCATCAGTGCATGTGAAAAAGATACATCAAGAAAATGTATCTGTGATAATGCTGATAATGCTATCGTGGGATAATGCAGTAATAGCTACGGCAACTACAATTTTTCAGCATCGCATGAGTAATGATCTGCATTCATTTTCCGAAGAAAAAAAGCTGCAGGACAGGCTTACAATACTGGATTAATCTTCATTTCTTGATGGGCAAATTGAAAGCTATGACCAGCTTGTGGAAAAGAGTGGTTACAGAACTAAAATCTACCTTTTTACCTGCTGTTCACATACACAAATTTGAACACTAGCCCTTAGAGGCATTAGCCCTTAGCAGACAAGCTTCAGTGGTGAAGGGAGAGGGGCAGAAGAATTGAAGATCATCTAACGCACAGCACTATGGAGGAGACCAAGATCACAAAATGACTTTCCTCCATTTTCATGAACAAAACCCTATTTTTAATTTCTACACATAGTGCTAAGTAGTAATATTCCTGAACCATCATTCATTTCCATGGTAACATCCCTTGATATTACAAGCAGTTAATTATGTCTTTGCCATGTGGTACACTGTGTGGTTTATCTACGGAAGTAGATACACATTTAATGAAAGCATTTTTGAATACATAAACAAAATAGAAACTGCTGTTCTATCTGGTTCTTCCTCATGTTCTATGAAAATAAAATGCAGGATTAGCACATATTCGCACAAAGCTATAATAATAGAATATTTTGGGTAAAGAAATATGATACCATTATATGACAGAGATAAAAACTCTGAATAAGATGTTAGTTAAATCAAGTTTTTTTTCTAAAAAGATATCATATAAAAATACAGCTGTTAATTGGATTAAATAGATATGGATAGACTATAAATTATTAGGGATTCAAAATAAATAGGTGACTTAATCGTTGTTTTGATTAATTCTGAACAATTTGACCAAATCTGATCCATGAAATGCTCAGCCATGAAGTAATTATCCCTGAATGTTGTAAGGATGCTCTCTCATAATGGAAAGAACCTGAAAAAATCTAGATTGTTTCACTGGAAATAGCAAAGAGAATATTCTATATTTGCTTGACATCTAATTTATTTTACCAATTATATAATTCTGTGACAAATGGTCACTGGATATGCACTTTTTACAGGCAAGAATAATACTGTGTTCTGTTAAAAACTAACCTGCACATATAGTACAGTTCATGCAGAAGAATGTATATTGACTGGATAATCAATTCTGAAAAAAAAAAATTAAATGCCCATCTAAAATTAGTTTTTAATAAAAAAAACAAGTTTTATCAAATGTAAAAAGCAGACCTTAGACTAAAAAAAAAAAAAAGACTTATCGATAGTTTTTAAAAGGTTGCCAACTCTTGGTTAGAGGAATTACTCCTGGAGGGCTCCATATGTTTGATCAATAATTCAGACAAATGTTAAATCTATGATTCTATGGTTTGCAATTAGAGTGGCAGCAGGCACACTGCAGATAATCTGACAGACAAAAGTAAAATGACACCAAGAGAATTCACATATAATTATATGCAAGCAACACATACAGAAATAGAAGGAAACACTTCCTGATTATACCTACAGGATAAAATCCTCTGTTTAGAAAGCTGTGATTCACAAAATTTTAAAGGTCATAGTGGATTATCACCTCAACCTATCACTTTATAAAAAAAGGAGCAATATGATGCTGCATTAAAAAATGTATAAAAAAAGAAATGTTGCATAAAAGTAGAGATGACTTTCCCTTTGCTATATAACCACTTGCCTGAACCCACTTCCAGCACTGCATTTAGCACTTCCATCTGATTAAGCCACTTCAAAACGCACATGAAAACACCGAGGAGGTCAAGGGAAGATCACAAAAATGAGCAGGCCTAAAAAGCAACCCATACAAAACAAGTCTAAAATAGTGTTCCACCTAATAAGGACAGCCCTGAGAGGTCATTTGATCACTGTGTATAGGAAAGTTATATGAGGTTTTTCATTCTTGCTGCCAAGGATGCAGCGAAAGACAAAGCTGGGTGATGAAGTCAGCAAAGCCCAACTTGACAGGGAGAAGTAATATCCTTGAGGTTAAGTGTCCCAGTGGTTGCAAGAGGAACAAGAGGACTCACTATGATCCAAAATGAAGTCATTTCCATGGGTTAGAGACACCCAGGGAAGAACCCAACTAGCTGCAATAACAGCCCTTTCTAGCCCTTCACCCAAACCATGAAGGATGATAAATGCTGTGAGTTTTGCTCTGGTGCCTGAGTGAACACGTAAGTTTGTGTCTTTACAAATGAGGGGGCTCCTCCACTTTCTTTGGCAGGACAAAGGAATATGTGCAGGGGGGAGACTGAGTGGAGCCATCACTGAGTGGGGCAAAAGAGCATAGGCCAAGAAGGAAATTGCTCCCCATTCTTTGGCAAGGGGACAAAAGAGTCAGCTGATGGCGGTTGAGAACAGGAGGAAGGAGGCAGGAGTTTGGTGTAGGCGGGCTGGGAAGGCTGTAACTCTGAGTACCTTGGCCAATGGGGAAAAGGAGAGGGCGTCCCTTGGTCAGGAAGTTAGGATAAAAGGGGGTTGTGTCCTCCTGCAATTTGAGAGATCCTACTAGATATG
>NW_010585128.1:0-12011 GCF_000705375.1 Tinamus guttatus
CAGTGACCCTGCTATCAGCTGCTAGGAATCCTTTAGGGCTAACATGTCTGGTATTTTCAGCTGAGCTGTTGTGGCTTGTGGATAGGTTGTACTCCCACCTGCAAAAATGCCTAGGAGAATCTGCTGCATGCATTCCAGCAGCTTCACACCTTCTCCATGCTCTCCCATGTTCTCTGTTGCCTGGAGCCACATTCAGGCTCACTCTCTGTCTGTCTGCAAAGCACTACAAGAACCTGTGACTTGCTGTAGGTAATAAATCATAATACAGTAGAGTACTGAGAACAAAACAAATAATTTGTGTGGAATGTATAAAATCAGTGATGGAAGCTAAAAAGAAAACCAGATCACTCCCACCCAGAGATTTTACCTGTTAAGGAACAGTAACATAAAACTGTCCTGCATCTAATAAAGATGTGTATGAGACACATGCATCCAGAGGCTTGCAGAAACAGGTTTGGTGGGTGGTAAAATGTGTGGTATGATGAACCTATAGTCTCTGTGGTACCTCTCCAGAGGCAGATCAGCCGCTATGAGCATAGTAGCAAACAGAAATGAAGATATCAGTGAAAATGTTTTGTAGAATTGAATACAGTTATAGCAGTAAAATACTACAGAGCATAACATTAAGCTGCGTTTCCGTAAAAAAAAAAAAAAGGAGATTACAGACTAAGTTTAACTGTTTCTCCCAGACTAATAAGAGTGTGCCACAGGCTGATGGCGTTGTTGGGAGTGCTGGCAGGTAGCAGCTAGGGAAGTTAAGATCTCCCAGTAATTCCATTACATAATTTGGAATTATTTAACTTTATTTCTACTTCTTTCATGCTATCAATAGGTTTGCCTGTAGTTGCTTCTCCCTGAAGACCTTGTACCTGTGGCTTAAGGCCATTGAATTCCAGCTACTTCAGTGGGGCTAGCCTGCTCTACATCGGTATTGAACCTGATCCAAAGGCCACAGCTGCATTCCTGGTTTGGAAATGTGCTTTCCCACATGGCTGTGAGAGAGCGCCTGCGGTAAAGTAGCTTTAAGAGGTCTACAGTTTTAATTTTAGATGAAAGCAGAAAGGCAGCAGGCAACGAGGGTGCATTTGCTCATGGTCATTCAGGCAAGTGATAGGAAGCCAAAGGGGCTGCAGAGACAAGTTTTTTTCTCCCATCTGAAGAGATGAGAATACTGAACTGAAATAGAGTTTTTTCTTCCCCTTCTGCTTTTCTGCTGACCCATTTTGCTATATGGGTTAGGCTTGGCCCCCAGGGACACAGATTGTATAGTGGAAGTCATTGGGCAAACTTACCCAATCAGGCTTGAACTCTCAGTATGCATGAACAGCAGTCAGATAAAGTTTAGGATACCCAAAATAGAGCAAAAAAAAAAAATCTGCAAAGAATTCACCACAGGGAAGAAAAATTGAGCAAGGCACAGTAAATGCACAGTGTCACTTAACTTTTAGGTAGGGCTGATTTTGTACTTTGATTCAATAGTTGGCAGATCATTAGGAAAATAAAGGCACATTGAGGTGCTGTTTTATCCCACAGTTTCAGTACTCTGCTCTAATCCTTTGGAAACTGTATTTTGTGAAACGTGGGTGCTCCACTTACGCATGTTTGTGATACAACTATATTTTGGCTTATACTCTGTACCCTAAGTACATTTGAAATCGGAAACTGAGAAACTGCTTAAACTCCAAAGATTTTAGCATTAGTTGCCAATATGATTTACAATACTTAAGTAATATTTAAACTTTTTTGTTACTTTTTATTATTGTGGAAAGTCATGCTCATTTTCAAAGGCAGCACCTTCAAACATGTTCTTCAAATATTTTTACTGACTAGATTATTTTTACTGCAATAAACAGAAGTCAACTAGTTACTTTTCATAAATAAATTAATACGATAAAGCTGCATAGTATTTTATAATGATAGCTGATTGATAAATGGTGATGATTTAATTGCACTTCCTCTAGTAATAATCTTAAAATACTTAAATGAAGTTCTACTGATCAGCTTTCTTCTGTTAAATCTCCCTAGAGTCTTCAATCATCCCTTTCCTACATCCAGTGATAACTTGCTTTAGCTATTTTAAATAATACAAATCAATTATAACACACAGCTGTTTAACAAAACTTCTAAATGTTGCTACAGGTCTCTGTGGGTATTTCCTGATGGCTTATAATGATATCAATTTAGTATACCTGGTAAGATCTGTGTGAGATGGAAGTAGCTTAATTCTGCATTGACAGGAAAATTAAGGAGTATTTATGGATTACTGTTGCTTTTCAGAACCGTTGCCAACTCTGATTTTAGCTTCTTTTGCAAAGAGTTAGAAAGGGAGTTGAGACATTGCCTGCCTGTGTCCTAAATAGTTTATCTGGAGGCGTGGTAAGGCTTTCAAGGATACCTGGGATTCGTTAATTCTCTCTACCTGTTGCAGAAGAATGTCTCTCTCCTTTTTTTGGATTAATGGATGTTAGAAGTGCACTCTTTACAGGAAGCTTCTTTCCAAGTCCCCTTGTAACCATTCTTGAACTGCAAACAAACAGAGCTTTCTCCAGTTGTCCCTCCCTTGAATTCTCCCTTTCCATTTAAATTAGGCTGCAGCCTCAGCCCTGCATCCCATATGGCAGTGCCCTGGGTAACCTCCCAGCTTTTGGGGCTGCCAGCCCTCCCGCCACACCATTCCTTTGCTCCTCCTTTTTATTTTTTTTTCCCCTAAATTGTATTTCTTTTTAGAAGTATTTGTTGAGCCAGCTACCTATCTGCCTTGATAGTAAATAAAAATCTAGCTGTTTGAGGGAGGGGGGAAAATAGATATGCTAAAGGGAGATAATTTGTAATAGAGTGAATATAAAAATGAGACTAAGGATCCTGGAGAGATTTAACTTACTAATGGAAGATTAAAAAAAAAAAAAAAGTCTAGAAAAGAAAAAAGATGAAATAGGCACAGTTTTAGGTAAATACATAGTGGCATTGTGTAACACAGTTCCAATATAATGATTCGTCTTTGTGTAACTGAACAGCAGATCCACCACATTAAATTCTAGGTATGATATTACTAGAGACACAGTGACTGGGCAGCAGTCCAAAAGTGCCATAGTGAGATGCTAAATGACAAGACAATTTAAAGGAAAAAAGGGGGAAAAAACACAAGAGGAAGAAAAAGGTTCAAAAAACAGAGATCAGAGAATAGATTTCAAATGAAGAGGGAGAAATGCTATAGATTGTAAAGGCAAACATACCTTACCACAGAGTAGTGCATAATTTAACAACTAGCAATGTGAAAAAAAAATAAAGATTGCTAAAATGTAGTTCTTCTCTAAAGGCTATATTTTACCTTTTATCATCATTGTGGAAATCTTCTCCAGCATGAATGGATATGTACAGCAGTTGAAGGTGATTATTTGGTTATAGCCATACCTTAGGCTTCAGGCAACATGGTATTTCATCCTAGTTATAGAAGTTGGAAATATGGAGATCCTAAGTACCTGAGACTGTTGGATCTGGCCCTCTGTTATGTGTCTGCTTTTCAAAGTTTTTGCCTGATGATCATGAAGATTTAAGAACATAATAACTAATTCATCAGACATGTTAACTATATACACACTTTCATGTAAGTTGTATGTTTTATTGCATTAATGGTAAAGCTGCCTTGAAAGTTTTAAAGTACATCTAATAGCTAAAATTTCAAATAATAATTGAGCTATTTGAAAGTATAAATCAAAAAAAAAAAAGAACAGATCTTCGTATGTCTTAAGTGATTCATGTTTACATTTTTTCAAACTATAAAATAACTGATTGTCTAGGAAATGATGCTGGGATGACAGTCTGTGATGTTGAAGCCCTTTTTGCTGAGAATGTGCATGAAATATGCATCAGCAGTGCAATAATTTTCATCTGAGACTGGCCAGGTGATTCAAACCTATTTTGGAGCAGCTGCATCAAAAGATGAAGACAATAATGTAGCCTCTGTGTGCACTTGCATCATTGGTTTCTCCAGAGAGTGTCAACTAGCACTGGGTTGGTGATGCAAACAGTTGGTGATGCAAACCTATTAGAAAGATCCATTTATTTCACAAAGACCTTCTAAAGCTTGCTACAAAATATTAAAATATTTATCAGATTGGAAAATGGGTTAAAGCAATAGTCATTTTCATCCTCCTTTTGTCCCGATGGTTATTTATAAAAATTTATACTAAGTAGAACAACAGGAGAAAGCAAGAGACTCACCTCAGAATACCATGTAGGTCAATAGTGAGCTGTTCTCCTAGGAAGTTAAGAGATTTACTCCAAATCAGGTGGAAAAGAAATCTGAATCTAGGTCTCATGTCTCAGAAGAGTTCTCTACTTTCTTGTAGAGTGTGGGGGGAGCTATAACTGCTATTTCATGTTTCTTTTTCATGTTTTGTGCAAGACCTGATTTGGCCAGCATGCTCTGTGAATGCCTGTGACAGGCCTACTCTGGGAGTTATGTCAGTGCATAGGCCATAAACTGTTCAGGCTTTTCAAGATTTAGTTGTTTATGCACAGGCCCAGTGGCAGAAATGCAGGATTTTTCTGGTAAAGAATTAACGCTCTGCAAAACAGATATTTCTATGGCTTTGAGGCAGCGTATTGAAAAAACTAAGGACTTTAAGCATAAACCCATAAATATATGTGCTATGGTACATTTTTGATTCTTGTTGCTTGTGCCAGTCAATGTCTTGTTTATTTTTTCTCTCTTGAAGCAATCTAGTGAGACAATTTTAAAATCTAAAGTATAGCAACTTGATCATGGTCAATACCAAATATCACCAAAATTATGTTTTTAAGACTATAATGTCATAAACCCTCACCTTCTTCTAAAAAAACATAGTCATAAGCACAGTCAAGTATACATGCCAAGGCTTAATCAATGTTTAGTGATGAGGGAATGTAAAATCAAACATCCAAGGATAGAAATCAAATTGCCTTATTGTAGGAGGCTTAACAGTTGAAAAACTGCCCGATAAAACAAGAATGAAAGCTTGGTGGCTTGAAGATCCTGCAGAAATAATCTGAAAAAACTAATGTGTGAGTCAGTACTCTGAAAGGTTGTAGAGCACATTCTTCCTTTTTTTTTTTTTTTTTCTCTTCAGACCCAGTTATCTCTATTACCAAAATATGTATGAGAACACTGTGGTGTGCGAGGCACTCCTCCCAACTACAGGAAAGGATGTTTCATGTATGACACTTCAGTTCTAGTTTTGCCAGACAGTATTTGGTCAGCATTTTGCTTGCTCTAGTGTTTTGCTGACACTCCAAAAATGACATTTGGAGCATTGTGACACTGACTGTAAATTCAGTAGTTTGTGAGGACACTACAAATCTAATTCTCGAAGTTATATAAATTCCAACCTTCTGCTAACCTGAAATTCCGCTTCCAAAAGGATGCAAGAAACTTTGGGATTCCTTGAATGAGAAGTTTCCTGTGGTTCCATTATTATTCTGTCCTTCTCTCATAAAATTTCTTCTTCATGAGCCTCTCTTTTTGGGGCAGCACAGAAAAGGTAAACCTAATGGTCTAACTTACCAATGGTGATCTCTAAAAACACACCTTCCTCCGGAGTTCATTTCTCCATTGGTGGGTTCCTGTCATTCTGCAACCACTGTAATAGATTCTTAAATATGGGACATCATTGTTGTCTATATGGTGGTCTATTAAAAGATTCTCCCCAATTCTTCGAGATGTCTTAAAGGCTGCCCTTGTATAACCTCTAAAATAAGAAGGTGTGGGCTTTGATAGTGATGCTGATGGAGTGAGGGCTCGAGGCGATCGTGCCGTTTTCCTCTTGCGTTGTCCATGCATCTTCAGGTTCAGATCATCTATTGGAAGAGCAATGAATTCCTCTGAAATATTAATGCATTTCTAAAAAGACACCTTTCAGCCCCTTTTTGAGTCTTCGCCAACAACTAATAAAGCTGTTTGCATTTACTAATAACATTTATATTTCAAAAAGGACTTAAGTTAGCAACTATGTCCTGTGAATAACTGATCTTTAGCTTTCATAATAGCAGTTAGGAATACTCTTGTGTCTTCTTGATTTCATGTGAATCAGATGTTTTTATTCTGCCATTTGATACTTTGCATGCAGTTCTAGTGTTATCCCTGTTCTATGTCCTTTCTGTTATATAAAAAATAGTCATCCAGATCTAAACTTCCCCCAAAACAGCACAGAACCACACTATTTTTATATTAATCCAGAGTCTGCTCTTTTTCAATATGTAGTTAAGAATCTGAAAGACATACTCTTTATAGTACTTCAATAATCCTGTCCATTACATCACTTAATTTATAGCAGTGTTAACAGAAAAATCAATAAACATTATTTCTAAAATGTCAGGGATGTTAATGGTGTGATTAAAAAAAATGGGAAAGGGATTCAAAACTCTGAACAGAACACATTGATACAGTGTTATAGAGGCACATCTTGCTGAAACTGTGGTAGGGAAGATTTAAATCATTATGGTTCAGTCATCTTGAAAAACGTGTGTAGGGAGCTATTCTTAAACATACAAATCTTTCTTGCCATATTGTGGGATTTTGCTAAGTGGGGAAGGCTGTATACAGTATATCTTAACAGAAGGTTGCTAAGAGTGCTTTAAATGATTTTGAGTCCTATCAACTGTTGCTATGGATCCCCTCCTAATATTTTTGGAAAATTATTAGTACAACTTCCTAAGGAAAGGGAATCTTACCAGCATAGACTGGAAACCTGTTTTGGAAAGAAGAATCTCAGAATGGGCTAGTTAGGTTATTGACCTTCTATGCTTAAACAAAGCAATAGTATTGCACCATCTAGGAAACAGGTTTTATTTTGAAACAAAGCACTAAATCATAGTGTGAAGCTGCTCATCAGTTTAGTCTTGCTTTTCTCAACAAGATGTTAAAGGCTTAATGGGCCTAAACAGTCCTAAAGTCCCACTAATTTCATAGCAGTGGTCCCTTACTAAACATTGTGGTATGTACCCAGAAGCTTACTGGGTGTGGATGTGGAGATAAAAAGGGGTAGGATGATCCTTGACAGGTTCCTGGCCACAAATCAGGGTAGAGTTTCAAGTCCTAGTGTTACTGTTGCTGGAGTCAATCGGTTTTCAGAAATTGAGATTTAACAATGTTTTCCACACAGATATGTAATTAAATTGGATGAATTGCAACATAATAGTATTGATTCTATTGATTCTTTTCTACTTCTGCAGGAAAAAAATTGTTTCTGTGAACACTTTCCATTCAGTCTGGGAGATGATTTCTCTAGCAGTGGTTTTGCTTCCATGGTTGTGGGCTACGGAGCTTCATTAGCAGAGGTTTTGTACAAGAAATTCTAATAGTGGATTCCCTCCCTGCGCTGGCAGTGCTCATTGTAGGCTGCGGAGGGCTGCTTTTCTGTCTCCTTCCAGCAGGCACTTCTAACAGGCCTGTTAGAAGCTCCCTGGACCCCTGCAATTCCCTACTGGAATGAAGCTTGTTATGGCACGTTTCTCCTCATTGAATGTTTTTAGGAAAAATTGTAAAAGCCCCTCAACAATTGCACAGTTGAAGGGAGTGAAGATCATATAAATCACATATGACTCACAAGTCATTGAAAACTTTTAAATACATTTCCTTTTTGTTTTCTGCAACAATGTTTTTAGTCACGCCCTTTGACAGATATTTTATTAAAGGCAATCAGAGCCCCTTTTTGGCTTCTCTTTTGGTGCATTACATAGGCCTGACAGCCTAATTCAAGAATAAGGAGAGAGATGACCCCAGATGCCCTGCCGCCTGGTAGGCAGGGCTCCTGCAGGAACTGGGGCTTCAAGGCTGCTCAGGCTGTAGCTCTTTGTACTCTCAGAAGAGGTGAGCTGCAATCCTGAGACAGGTGATTTTGCCTTGCAGGACATGGTTTCAGTGCCCCCTTGGTATTTCCTGATGTCCACCTTCAGAGTGCCAGCCTCCACTGTGCTGATTGTTACCAATCCAGGTTGAAACCTATGACTCTGCTGTCTTGTATATAGAGATCCTTAAGTGCCTAGGGCAAACTTGTGATAGACTAATTTTTAGGTAGTACAATGTTTGTAGCATTATTTTGGATCCATCATTAGGAGAATAACCACTAATATCGACAACCTTGCAATGCTGTGCGATAACATAGGATTTTCAGTTTCAATAGCAGTTCAGACTACTGGTCCAGCAAAAGTTGTTTCAAGTAATGGGCAATATACGGCGCTTTAAGTGGAGAGGGGGAACAGGGCCACTGCCACAAAGCACTGCCACTAAATGGGAGGGATAAAGGGCAAAGAGAGGCTTCTCTTGGCCTAAGTCAAAATGAGGGCTCAGTCACTCCTCTGTGGATACTTCATTGCCTCCTTATATCTGCTCTAGTTAGATTAATGTTCTGTTGCTCTGCTGCAGCAGAGATCTGTTTTCCTTTCATTACCTTGTGGTAACTGTCTGTCTTATGACTCTGTTATAGCTATCAGATATATATTACCTTCTTGAGAAACTGTAAAGAGGACATAGGAATGTATCTCATTTTCTGGTTTCTTGTGAGCTTTCTTTTCCCAATTCCTTCTTGTCCAGGAATTCCTTGGATCATAAAATAAACTCCTTTGGGGTGTATTTGTCAAATACCTATGTGGATTTTTTTTTTCTTACCTCATCATTTCTTACTCAGAGTATGAAATCTGGCTCCAGTCTTATCTTTCCCATGCTTCCACAGCTTGTTGGATCTTTCAGTTTTGCACCTTCCATGAATCTCTTAAGAACAGATTTTAAATAGCAATTAATTAAGACTATATGCTAGATAGCTAAAATGGTGGCAACTGAATTAATCTTATTTTGGCAAGCATGGAAAAAGAATCATCTGTTTATTTTTTTCAGAAAATGACTGAGTTGCCAATTGTGACAATATAACTACAGAACTGCCATTTTTTTATACTATAGAGTTTTCTTAAATCATTCTGACTGCAAGTTACATGATTCAGAGAGATATAGACTTTTAAAATGTAGTTTTGTCTGAATGTCACCTAGTGACATTATTCTTCTCATTCTTAAATTTAATAATTCAAACCTACTTCTATATATATATGAAAGACTTGCAGAAAAATCAGCAACGCTGGCTATTCTTGATAAATGTTGTGCTTATCCTACAGTAACTCTTAGGTTCACCTTTCAAGGATACTGTGTCTGCTGTTAAATTATAAAAAATATAAATTAAAAAAAGGATCACACTGCCCTCCAAACTGTAAATATTATAAAATCAGGTAGGTGAGCTGATTTGGGGAAGTGCAAATAGGAAAAAGGTCTTGGTTATCTGTTTATTATCTGTTGTACATTTTGTTGTATCAGAATATTACATTAAGTTAGATTTGCACAAAAATGGATCTACACATTGGATCTTAAGGCATTCTTTTCTGTTGTTATCCGTTTCCTAGTCACTACTTAGAAGAGTATTATTTTTTTAATCAATATAAAACAGGAAGTCCCTAAAGATAGTAAAATTTATGTTTTAAACCCATTTCTTTCAAGCATGTCACCTGCCACTATTGAGAACACTATTTCTGGCATATAGGCTTTGCCTGTGACTTTCTAAGTTGCAGTGTGAATTACACCAGAGAGGCAGAGCTGTCTTCAGAGATTGAGGATAGAGGTATTATTCTTGTTTTGGATGTAACATGGTACTTCTGATAGCTTTAAAAATGGAAAAGGAAGATTGATGTTCTTGTGTCAATAGGCTGTGGATGTGCTCAAGTGCCCCATTCAGTAGAAGCCGCAGCTGTCAACATAAGTAGCAGTAAGGTAGCGAAACAGAGCTGAGGTGTGAGTGGAACATGGTGGTTGGAGCTCTGTCCAGAGGCAGAGACAAAGTTTGCTAGAAAGCTGTAGATAAAAGTCTGCATCCAGCCTGTGATCCGCCAGGCTTAATGACAGCTGGGTTTTAAGGTATCCTTTATGAAAAGAGCAGTGTCGATTTGTGCTATGAAGTGGTTGTTCCTTCAGAACTTGCATTTCCATCTTCTTGATTGTGATGGGCTTGAAGAAACAGGCATGAAGTGGTAGGTATGGTTCATCTTACAGAAAATCTGTCTGCATTAAGTAGCCTCTTATGTTTGTTTTGTAGAGTCTGCCAAAGCAACCCCATTTTCCTCAGAAATCAGATGAATTGCCTCTTCAACTTGGACTTCATACTTGATTATGCATGAAGTAAAAATAGTGTCCAGCTCACTTTACCTTCGTTGACTGTGTGGAGTTAGTGGTAGTAAATGTATTAATAAAACCTTACTTGTCACCAAGCTTGGTTGATATGTTTTGGCAATACATAGGGAGCAGATATATGGAATAAAAAGGACAGTGTAACTCTTCTTCTGCAAAGAGAAACTTGAACATAAATCAAAATCTCTCTGCAGCCTTCTCCTCCGAAAAGTGGTTCGGTAATGACAATTTTGCTTTTTGGGGTCTCTTTTTCCTTTGTTTTTTGTCTCATCAGGGTCCCTTCAAGTTTTCCCCTTGCTCAGTACCACTGCAGATTGCAACAGCAGCAGTTGCACTTTTATAGTCATTCTTCAGTGCCCGATACAGACAGAAGTAGGTTGTTAGACCTTCAGAGGGCTCAGCAGTGGGAGTGCTTCTGTGAGCTTTACTGCAAAGTTCCAGAAACTTTTCTCAGTTTTATCAGTAGGATGACTTGGCTTCTGTTCATAAATAGAAATGGAGATAACTATATGTATATTTCCTGTTCCATGTTATATATCGTATCCTATACCCTCAAATGGAGTTTCTTGTAGGCCTTGTTAGAGTGGATGGCCATTACAGCAAGCACATTTTTTTCACCTGCCATTTTGCCTTCTCTGAATTTTTTTTCAGTTTTCATTTCCCTGTAACCAATACCAATCCTACTACTAAAACATTATTTTTATGAAATGTCTATTTTAATAGAAATGTTGCAACTTAGAATACAGGAGCCCGATACATTTCGTGTAAATGACATATATAAAAATAAATAATGAAAAAAGAGATTGCCTGTGAATTCAAGAACATTAAGTACTTGTATTATCATAAGCTTGGGTGAAGGATTTTTACTCACAAATTGGCATTAGTTTCGGTGAACATGATTAAAAGTTGGTGACTTGATTTTAAATGTAACAGTTCTAAAACTGGGGAAAAGGAAGGCATGCAACTTTGTTTATTGCATCACTATTTCCAGTTCACGAAATAGAAGAGGTTATGGGGAACAAGTTTTATTATTTCTGCCTTCTTCTTCTGCCCCAGTGACTGGGATTGCAAACAGTGCTGGAGGAATGGCTGTGAGCGACTGGTGCTGGCTGTGGCGTTCAGGAGCAGGGCTCTGCATGGAAGTTTTGACATCTCTCCATGAATGACTTTTGTCAAAGCAACATCATGCAAACTGGATGAGGGCAGTAGTAGTTTTGGACATAAATCCCTTGCACTGTCATAAATGGAGAGGCCATAAATGTTATGATGGATATTCTAAGGCACTTTAATGTAGCACTGGAGAAAATAGAAGCTATTACTACTTGAAGAGCTCTAGTTATGACAGAGAAAATAAATGGTGCTGTTTCAAGAGATGTACTGACAACAAAATACCTGCTGGCTGAGGAAGAGCAGAACTCAGTACAGCTACCTACAGCAAATTACTCATTACCTGAAGTAATGTTTATTTTTAATTTAAAACTGACATGGATAATATTTCCTGTATGCACTGCTAGATAAAGTGACATGATCCAATCTGATGGAAGTTTTGTACTTAATTGTGGTTGTACTTAGGAACTACTCGATTTTTGCCATTGCTCAGATTCATGTCTAACATTTCACTGCATTATAGGTATTGCAGAAGATAGGGGAGGAAGTTATGATTTTACATTTTTAACCTTCATGACCTTGGAAGGGACAGTCCAATTTCATTAATACATGATGACAGAACGGGCGAAAGATCAAGTCTTCACATCCCTGAGATACTTTATAAGGACTTTTTTTTTGTGGCAGTCCAGGTTTCTAGCTGTGG
>NW_010585130.1:0-10020 GCF_000705375.1 Tinamus guttatus
GTGAAAGGTAAGCAATAGCATAAAAAAGACATATGCTAATTTGGAGAAATCCAGAATCAACTGATATTTTCAATAGCATTTTTAGGACTCACCACCAGCACAGACATACTTGAGATATTCTGCAAGTTTGGCATTGCTTTGAAAGAAATAATCACAGCTGAGGAGATGAACAGGTAAGGTCTGTTTCCCAAAAAAGAATCTTGAAGCCATTACCTTTCGTCAGACATATGCTTATTTGGTGTAATCTTGTATCAACTGATATTTTCAGCATCATTTTTAGGACTCACTATCAGCACAGACATACCTGAGATATTCTGCAAGTTTGGCATTGCTTTGAAAGAAATAATCACAGCTGAGGAGATGAACAGGTAAGGTCTGTTTCCCAAAAAAGAATCTTGAAGCCGTTACCTTTCGTGTGCACAGATCGCTGCAGAAATGCTGCCACCCAGCTGCAGAACAGCACAGGGAGAGCCTCGGCTCATAGCACATCAGTCAAGCCACATGCTCCCTGCTTGCTGGAGGGCCCTTCTTCCACTCTTCCTGCTCCATTTTGTGTCCCAGAGATGCACAGCCCTCTGCTTCCTTCATTCTGTCTCCCTGTGTTTTGGTGGAAAATGGGACAAATAGGGTGAGGTCTAATTTGGAGGCAAAGACCAACGCAGCCTTGAGCCCAAAGCCAAGGTTTATGTTACAGCAGGTGACAAGTGATCCTTATCCAGCTGCAGAAGTGGCCAAAAATACACAGGGGGCTGGAGATGCTGGAATTTTGGGACCAGGGTCTTAATCTTGCCTACAGTTGAGGGAGACAAATCCATCCATTTTGGAAATAAATTCCTCCCCCAGCAGGGAAAGGGGCTAAACAAGGAGGTCCTTTCCAGGGTCATTTTCTCTTCCCACCTTGCTCAAAACTACCAGCACTCGAACTTCAACAGCTCTAAGACTTTTCCAAGAAAAAATCTTTTTTCTTCTAAGATGGACATGTCTGCAGCATAGCAGCATCACAGCATCCAGCAACATCCAGGTTACACCTGGAAGTATGAACACCTTCACATCTGGCATTACCTCTGATCCTACCATAGCCAGTTACCCAGTGACAAGAGGGATGTCAGAATTTGTCACCTTGTGTCAACTCAGTCCCAAATCCTCTTGCCAGGATGTGCTTTGGGGTGACTCGGATGGACTGTAGCACCCAGGATCCTGCACCTGTACAGAGAAAAAGGAGCACGTGGGTGACAAGACATGGGCCTCTCCTCTGCTTTCTCTGCCGGTGACAACGCACAGTAGATGATGCACCACTCTGCAGCAAACCCTGCCTGCAGAACCCTGTTATATTTAGAAGATTTGTCACAAGGCAAAAATAGTCAAACAAAGGCCTCTCTTAGGGGGAAGATTTCAATACAAACTCAAAACATTTTCGGAAGTTATTCATTAGGTAACGATTTAATGGGATTTTCTCTCTGTATCCAATCAATCACTGGAACTTTCTAATTTGGACAGTAGTTCTCTACTTTAAGACATGAACCATGTTTTTCCCTAACAAAAGTTCATTGACTTCTCAATTATTTGAGCCTTTGCTCATATAAAGTTGGTTTAAAAATATCCCAAAAAGTGAGCATGTATATCTTCATCATATATAGCAAAATACTTTCAGCCAGCCAAAATATACTAAAAACCACACACTTCTTAAAAGCTTAAGTGATTTGGATGGTGGCAATTTCATTCATTTGAAAGACATAAAAATGACCATTTCAAACGAGGAAAAAACTCAGTTCGGAGCCAAGGCTCAATTCTGTAATGATTTATGGCAAATAGCTAAAAGTTTTATTAGTATTATATATTTAAACATCAAGGAGGCAATCTCTGGAACAAGTAAACAGCTCTGATGACAGTGGATGCCTGAGTAGTCATGCAGTAGCCAGATGGTTTTCCTTATTCATTCCTAATAATTTAGAGGAGAACATATTACAAAGTCAGTCTTATCCATTCAAATATGAATTCTGAATGACTATATTTCAACTTGGCCTTTAAGAACAAGGAGATTTTAAGTCTTTATTTGCACTTTGACTCATTTTAAATAAGCACCAGAAGTCATTCAACAAATGGACAGTGAACACAGTTTTAAGTTATTTCACACATAGGCAAATCCATTGGATGCAACTGTCAGTTCTACAAACCCAGTGGTAAAAACAGACCAAGATCATCGTCCAGATACTCCCTGAGCCAAAGAAAACTCTGTAATGGAAATGCAAAAATACAGGAAAGCTAGAGTAATAATGTCAGGATTAGTAATCACTTTTCACTTCTAAAACATAGTGTGAAAATCAATTTATATCCGAAAAAACTGCTGTAGCTAAATCCCAGAACAGCAAGAGCCACCAGAGCCGCTATGACCAACAGGACCCCACCATGGCTTGAGCCCACACAGCCCTCGGGTTGTGTCCTGTCCTCTTCTTGCTAGAGGAAAATACAACAAATACAGGGAAAAGCCAACAGGGACAGGGGCCAACAGTGCAAGGAGAGCTCCAAAGGCCCCAAACAGCATCGGGATCAGATCAGCTGTGACCACAGGGGACAGGAGCTGCTACACCCCTCACTGATGGATCCATGCAGTGGTTCTACCCACAGTTATCACGACTGCAGGGAAGCGATATGGGCACCTCCAGGCTCATTAGTCCAGCCCCAGGAATGGGCTGATTTCATCCCCTTCACTAACATTTGATATATTGGGAGAGGGACCAAAGGCCCCTTTTGTACAGGTGCCCTATGAGGTCTCTGAGGGGGGCACAGCAGTTTCTCCTTGGCAAGATCACTGCTTCCAAGGGAAGCAATTCCCCTCTGAATGTACCAGGAGGTAAGCACAAAGGAAAAGCGGTGTTTAAGCAGGGCTCTGCTAATGAACAGCAGAGCAGAAGATTAACAAATTAACTGCATTTAGCCTAAAAGTTGCAAGAAGTTCCCCAGGCATCTCCATCCAAAAAAGCAGCAGGCCAGCTCAGCAAAGTGGTGCAGTTGCTGGAAGCTGAACTCAGTAACCTAGGAGTTCCTATCTAATCTAGCATTCCTACAAATGTGAGCCTAATGTAGTAGGAAATGACCCTTTTTGCAGCTCACGATGGACTGCAGCCACCTAGTGGGAAGTGCTCGGATTCAGCAGGTCCAGGCTGCTCCCAGCGCCCACCCTCCTGCTCCAGCAGCTGCAGATACGACCAGAGCACCAAGAACACCTACCAGCTCCTTCACCATCCCCAAAGCCTTGAGAAACGGCACTGAAAAGCATCTGATTGCTAATCCAAAGGGAGAAAAGACATTCCGCATTCACCTGCTGTTTAGTATCTTAATACTGCTAACCCACAAACCTAAGCAGAGATGAGTACTCACCAACACAGGGGGGTTGGAGCTGTTACTGCAGCCCCCTTTGCTGTCCTTCACAGGGGGCTTGGGCACACGGGTGCACCCAGGGAGCCCAGAACACACAAGGCTGGAAGGGATCTGCAGACATTGCCACATCCAACCCCTCCTTCCAAGGAGGGACATCTGGGAACATCTCCAGGGACAGAGACTCCACAGCTTCTCTGAGCAACCTGCTCCAGGGCTTAACCACTTTAAATACATTTAAATGGAGTATCCTGTGCTTCAGTCTGGGGCCACTGCCTCTCATTCTACTGGGCACCACTGGGAAGCGTCTGGCTCCTGCCTGAAGCCACCCAGGATGCTGGTGGCCACTTGCAGGGCCCAGCCTCCCGCTGGGTTTTGTGCAGCTCCGTCTCTCCACAGAGGACTTGGTTTACAGGACAAAGTTCTGCGGAAGGCAGATGACTAACAAGCTTCACCTTCCCCAAAACAGGCCTCAAACACTGACCCAAAGCAGAGCCACCAACAACTGACATCTCAAGGGCCTCCCAGCACTTAGGCAGCAAACCACAAGCATCAGACAGCTATAAACTGCTCTGCAGAACACACACTAGCTCTTCACAAAAGCACCATGGATTTATGACCAGTGACAGTTTTCGTCCCTTGAATATAACTGGCCAGCTACAGCAATTCAGTTCAAATTAGTGTCATGTTGATGACAGGTAGTGACACCCATGCACAGGTGCCACAGATTCACAACCCAAAATCTGTGATCTGGGATGCTGAGGAACACCCCGAAACCCCACAACAGCCCTGGACAAACCCAGGGGAAGGAGCAGACCCAGAGGAGAGCAAGTCCCTGAGGATGCCTGGGTTTCCTCCATGGGTTTTCTTGTGACAAGCTTTGCTTTCATAGCAGAGTTGCCTGAAATGGGGTTAAATACAACTACAGACAAAAATCACAAGATAGTGAAAACTGGAAAAAATGACATTGATTTTAATTAAAACAAAACATAAAAGCCAGCAAATTTTGCCTATTTTTCTTTTAAAAGACAGGAGATAATGTCCTGATGTGACTAAACCAAGTGCACACAAATAGTCTCAAACCACCCATGCACTGAAGCAGGGTGATGGAGCCATAAAGCACTGCAGGGAGCACAGGCTAATACATTATTGCAAGAACACTTCAGAAAACCACCAGAAAGTTTGTTCATTCATCCAACCCAAACTATGTCGCAATTTGATCCACTTTCTGAACTTGCTTTCATTGCAACTGAATTTATTTAGCCAAAGGTCAAATGACATATGGTCCCACATGGTACAATCCAGATGAGCTACAAGACAAATTCTCCTCATGGCTTTGTTTATAAATGACATATTTTTGCTTCATTAGTTCATCCCATTTCCTTGACACATGCAAGGCTTTCAACTGCTATCAGCTGGGTCCAAGTAGGAGCTTCAGCTCTTTCAATGAGGCTAAAGGGCTGAACAGAGCACAGCACAGGAGCCTGATGTTGAAAGGACCCTTGTTTTTAGGAGCTCATCATGCAGCATCTTTATTAAGCAGTAATAACTCTGCAGCACCCTGAGCATCCAAAAAGCACCCTCTTACACTGCTGAAACTGGTTTGCTAGAGCACAAAACATGCTATAAAGAGATGGAAAAAAGGGACCATCTCCTGTCCGCAGGGGTTATTAGGAGCTGCCATCAACAGCTCCATCCCAGAGGGATCTTCCACAGGAAATACCTGGTACTCCAAGGTTTTAGTATTTCGATTCAGGGAAATGAATCCTGTGCTTTGCACAGCAGCTTGGAGCTCGTGGCACAGCCAGCCTCACATTCCCTGCACTCACCTTGCAGCAGCCAGCTCCTGTTACACTTCATCTGTCAAGTTTCAGGCTAATAAGCACAATTCTCTCGCTGACAGCTTTTTCAGGTTGTCATTTACATGAGTGGCAATAAACCACAAGCATCGCTCAGTTTCTACCTACTGTTCTTCTCAAATCCTGCACTGGTGTTATATAATTTTTATTCCTTGTTATTTCACTAATTGTTTCTACCAGATATGCACAAAGTTATTTTGCACAACAGCTGGAGAATTGTAATGCTAGACTCCCACTACTGATTACTAATTATTTTCCACTATTCTCAGTGACAAAGCTTGAGCTGTCAAAATGCAAATCTACACTGTACCATTCCAATAGTCATTTCTTTCAGCACAAAATTCAACATGAACACACTTTGATTAGAAAAATGTCGGTCCTGCTTGAAAACAAAAATGGGATAAAAATGGGAGTTTACATCTCAGTCCTTGGCATTACACAGAAATCCTGGAAAAGGATTTCCAAGTGTTCTTAATGGTACCAACAGAAGCAGGGAATATGTAAATCCAGTTAAAGGAGCAAAATAGACTCCTAACACATGCAGGTCTCTCCTGACACAGACCCACCACTGATGGTGCCATAGGACAAGCAGCAAAAGCCACAGAGAGGCTGCTTAGACCTGCCTGCATTCACTATACTGGAAAAGGCTCCACTGCTGGGCAGCCTCCCTGGCCAGACAAGTTCTGTGGAAGTATCTGAGAAAGACTTAGTGAAAAGAGCAATGATCCTTCAGGGACAGGATACATAAACATGGCTATTATGCATTAAGAGTGGTTTGTGCAGATATTTTTAATATATACACACACATGCACACATTCTTTCTGCATTACATGATGCTGATCTGACTGAAAGGGGGAGGAAGGCTTGCACATGTATATGCCTATCTATTCTTTAAAAAGATTTCAGCCTTGAAGACATGGAAGAAATCATTTTCTGGTGATTGTAATGAGGGGAATATTCCTATTTGGGAATAGCAAAAGGATTTCACCAGTAAAGACAAGATCTGCAACCTTAACATATTCCAAGGCAATCTTAATGCAGTTAATGGCTAAGATAAACTGAGGTATAGAACCCAGAAACTTCGTGTCACCCAAGCCCTCAAACAGGTAGAAGTTGTGAGGACAATGTCCTCGCAAAGTGTAAAGGTTTCTTAAAGCCATTGAATCAAGTAAAACCTGACAAAAATCCTTCAACAAGCAGCAAACCACCCCACTCCTGAAATCAGCAGGGCCAAAAGCAGCTGAGAAGTTCTCCTTGGGACAGGACCCTGAGCCCAGCTGTGCTCTGGGTACCTGCTCTCACCGTCCCTGCTTGCATCACAGGACTGTTTTCTAGCTTTCCATATTGATTGCAAGTCTCCTGCTGTAAAACTGATGTTTTACCTGTTACCTAAGCCACCCAAAGCCTCTGTATTTGTCTTTTTGACACAGAGCAAGTGGACACGCACCAAACTCCGGCACCTCCAGGACTCTGGACCAAACTCAAGAGCAAGTCAGTTTTAGGCTGAAGCTGCCTCTCCACTGAAGACCATGGGATGAGGCTAAATGCTTTTTGCCAGCAGCAGGAAGGATCCTGTATAAGGTTTGCTCACTTGTAGATCAATAGCTTCCTTTCACTTTTAAATTATCTCCTGCTTCATGTTTTCAGTTGCCTCTGGCTCTGCTAGACTTCAGTTCTCATAAGGAACTGGTGGGGAAAGTCCCTTCTGGAGGGGTTAAGACAGCAGCAGAGCTGGCAAAAAGCTGGTGTCCAGGGAGCCAACCACACATCCAGGAGGACAGGGGCTCCCATCTGTGGTTATTTGTCTGACTGCACAAGACCATGTAGCAGGTGAGTGCTGGATTTGGACCTTAAACCCGCTCATCTGCTAATGGCAACCATGCACTAATCCAAATGTGTGCATTTGTGCAATCCACCTGCTCTATTTCAGCTGGAAACACATAGGGATGGAGTCCCACTGCCTCCGGAGCCCTGCTGGGCTCCCTGTTTCTGGTGGGAGTCCAGGATCCCAGGAGCAATTCCCAAGGCTGCTGTTCTTCATGGCAGGTCTGTGCTTGTGGATCGCTTCCAAGGAACAAAGGCAGAACTTGTGTCGTGGCTGTGTAGCAGAGTCCATGGGAACCCAAGGGGCTGAGGAGCCCCCAGCACTGCCTTTAAGGCAATACAGTTGCCTTGCTCTGGCCAAGATCACCAAATCTTTCAATATTTCAGCTTTTGCTGCCAGAAAAACTGGTCACTGGAGCACGGAACCCAGCCAGAGCCTGCAGCACTTGCCCAGGGAAAGCAGCACCAGCTCCAGCTGCTGCAGAGCTGCTGGCACCACTCCAAGCCCTCTCATGGGGCCAGTTTAATGACTTTTCTGGGCACATGAAACCCTGCAAGTGCTTCCTGCTCCCACCCCCAGCCCTCCTCTGCTGCGTCCTGGAGGAGCCAGTGCCTTTTCTTGGGACCATTTGAACATTTCAACATCGCACCATCAAACCCAAGGGGCCAGTGCTTGCTCGCAGGCCATCCAAGACCAGAGCCCCAAGGCACAGCTGGCATGGCCAAGGTGCCACATTTCAATGGCCATGCATGGAGAGGACATGGGAGCCTGAGGAGGGGACCATAACCCCAAGCTCTTCTGCCAAAGTCTCCCAGGGCCCTCGCACAAGGATCCTCGCTGGCTGCAGAGCGACTCTTTGGCTGGTGCCAGCTGCGCTTGGCGAGCTCAAACCAGTAGCTTATGTTGGTGTTTAAAAATGATCACAAACACAAGGAAGGAAAGATACAGTCCCCCACCATTGCCCTGGGCTGGTGACACTATTAGAAGATGCAGTAACAGATTCCCTGAAGCTTTTGCAGGGGCTTATCCTGCTTTTCTGCCAGCTGGGGAGCTGTGGCCACTCTGCCCATCAGGAGGAGAGGCCAGGACAGCCCAGGGACCCCCAGCTCCTGCTGGGCCACCTGCCACAGCCAGAGCCCAGGGATCAGGCCCTGTCACTGCACAGACCACATCACACCCTTCTCTTCCTAAACTGCTTCAGCAGCATCCTAAAAACCATTAAACCTGGCACCACTGCCTTTTTGGGAAGTCTTCTCCAGACTTCCTTGGGCAACACTTAGATTTTATTAATAATCAGTTGAGGAGTAATGACACCTTGTTTAGTTGTACCCAGCCTGTGGGAATCCTGTCCTCCATCCTGACCATTTTCCCTCAGTGGATGTTTTTCCCCCAGGACCTGCCCACCAAGTACTCACCGTGCAGTCACCACCAACACCATCTCTCCTAATAGCAGTTCAGCACCACATAAGCATCTTCACAACCACATTTTAATTATAAATGAAAATTGACACCTTGGCCATAACCTGCTACATTTGGTGAATGTTTAACTAGCAAGTTTTGCCAGCAGCAAGTTTGCACTGCCTTATTTGCCAATGCTAAATTCCTACATAACTAACAGAAATCAGGTGGGAATCTAATTCTGAGCCTAACATTAGTTTAACCAGTGCACAAATAGGCACCATGCAACTCCTGCAGCTCAATAAAACTCTTCAGCTACCCAGTATTTCTCCCTCAGAAATCTAATGTTGTCATATGGTCTGAAGAATACAATTTTAACAATGTTTTATATATATCCAGGTCCAAGGTACATTTATGGTGCCCCAAGATATATTTATGATATTAATTATCATTAACAGAATCAAGATTCCCTTTTACAACACACTTGCCTATGCTCCCATTCAAAAACTCTATTACAGGCTGTAGAAAAATACACTACTGAATTCACTGTGAGAAGTGAAAAAGCATCATATACTTCAAAAGGGTAGAAAACAACTGTGCTAGAAGGGACACAGAGAAGGAAGGTCTCTTCTAAAGCATTTAGATGGTTTCTAAGATCGTCTTACTATTCCTATGAGAGCCTTGATAAACCTCCAAATTCCTCCAAACCCATACAAAGGCCCTGGTGTGAAATTCCCACTGGGGAGTACTGAGTCATTAACTTCCTATCCACCTTCATAGGGACAAAGCAGCAACCAGCCCTTGTTAAGCCTGCGATATAGTTCTTGCCCCCCACTCAGGCTACCCAAGGCATTAACCACCCCCCATAACACGGGTATGGGGGGAAGCAGAACCCTGTCTGCACACCCTGGACAGCAAACCCTGTCACCTGGAATCAGTCGAGTGCATGTCCCTCCTGCAGGGACCATGCACCTCTGACACAGGGCACATCCACATATTGCTTGCTGCAACACAAAAAGGTAAAAATCCCCCTATGAGCTTTTGGCAGTCTACAGAAACAGTCCTGTAACACTGTCACCTGCAATACTGTTCATGTTTGCAGCCACAGCACCTCAGAGCCATTACCCTAATTCTTGTCTGTAAATACATCAGCCTCCCATGCAAAACCTCCCGATCTGCCAGCACTCCTGTGCCCTCACTTCCAGCAAAAGGGATCAGCTGCAAGAACCAAATGCCTCAGATCACAGGCTGATTCCTCTTCTGGTTCCACCTCCATTTAGAGCAGCAGAGCACCCATAACAAAAACCATTCTGCATAACCCACATACCACTGCAGGCCTGGGAGGCAATGCCTGTCATCTCCAAATAGACACTTAGGTCTAATGGAAAAAAGTGGCAGCAGCAGAATGAAGCTTATTTCCCACTCCAGGAAAAAGTCTTTGCCAGAATCTGGAGCAGAAAACCCACTGGCACCCCAAGAGAGCCAAAGCAGCTGGAAGACTTGGGCCCTTGAGGGAGGATCACTGAAACATGGGCATCCCCATTCTGCTCCAGATTAACTCCA
>NW_010585131.1:0-38266 GCF_000705375.1 Tinamus guttatus
GGTTGGACTGGGTGATCTCTAGAGGTCATTTCCAACGTTAACCATTCTGTAATTTTGTGATTCATGTTGGTGCAGGGTGTCTTTTCCCCTCTCTTTGGTGTCTGCGAAGCTCTCCGAAAGATTTGTACATCACAGCATCTGCTGTCCTACAGGATCCTTTTCAAGGAATTCTCTCTAGGCCAGGAGGGAAAGCAATTGGCTGATCGTGCAGTACTGGCACCAGCGAAAGAGCCCTACAGAAGTCCTTACGAGAAAGACTGTGTGAAGACCTTGGAAGTCCAAGAAGCTCTTAGGTCACTCTGGGAGCCTCTCCACAAGCTCACCTGCCTCCACAAATGAGTAGAAAAGCCTGATGCTGCTACGCATTAGCAGCAACGCCCATGCTCATCAGTGCCACCATGCTTTGACTTTCTCCTTGCTGAAGGCTCTATGAAGGACAGGGCTGCTCCCTCCTCTTGCTCTCTTGTACCAGATGGGAGTGATTGATTGCTTTATTAACAATGGGGAAAAAAAACAGACTCTGGTTGAATTCAAGATGGCAAATATAGATGCTAGCCAAACAAGTTGCAAATCTTGGTTTGCAACTCTGATAAACTGTAAGAAAATAATTCCTGAACTGGCACACTGGTTGTTTACATTTCTGCTGACAGAAATTTTCCCTAAGTGTTTTAGCAGAAGGGTTCAAACAGTACCTTTTTCTTCATGCAGATACTTTGTTTTCCCTCAGGAATGTTGGGAATGTTATTAAGGTGTCAATGTGACAGCAGAAAATCCAAGCAGGGAAAGCTCAGGTCTCTGTGAATAGAAATCAGGGCAGGAAGAAAGGTTTGAAGAACTTGTCCTGCCACAGGAGCCCCAGTATGTGCCAGTGCTCCGTGGTTGCAGCGTGCCAGGCATGGAGGGACGCAGCAGAGCGTGACCGCTCCAAGAGCCACCGTGCTGGATCAAGGCGGCCTGTGAAGCACAGCCGCTCTCGTCGTGTTGTGCAATGTGCTCTTTGCAGGAAGGCCGTTGTTCCTGGCATGGCGTCAGAGACTCGAGTCTGCAGTATCTCAAGACAGGGAAAAAAAATCAAGTCGTGTGCTGCTCCCACAGCCGGAAAGCCCCTTTCTGGGAAAGCAATTCCCTCCAGGCTTGGAAAGCCCCTCTTGAGCTGGTGCTTCAGGTGAGCTCTTTGCATTTGTTTTCAGGGCAGGTTTCTTGGTGGGAAGTGAACCCACGCGAGAGTGTGGTGCATCCCGGGTGCGCGCAGAGGCGTAACGGCAAGGCCTGTTCCGGTGCTACTGCAGGTCCTGTAAATCACAGAGCATTGGCAGGGCCAAGCAGACATTCTTTCCCTGGGTCCCTGCTGTTTGCTGCACAGGGGGCTCTCTCCCTGCTTTCTATTCATTCCTCCATGTCATTGCTTTGTTTTTTGATTAAACAGAAAGGCTTTGTTTTGGTGGCATTGCAAGCCAGCTCTTCACTTTGCAGCTCCCAGTGCGGGTTGGCAGTGACGCCAGGTTGTCCAGGCTTGTTGGGGAGACAGCTCGTTCCTGATCTGTTCTCGGGGTGGAGATCAGCCCCGCCGCCCTGTCTAACGGTACTCGCAGCAGGCTGTAATAACACAGGGTAAGGGGAATCGCCCCTTCCTCCCTGCTGTGTGTTGCCATGAGAGAATCTGACACCAGGGAGTTGACAGCATGGCTAGAGGTGCTGTTTACAGAAGACAATGAGCAAGAAGAGGTTTTTCAGAGTGGCCCTTTAGCTAAATGAATGAAAGTTTTAACTTTGTTTTTCCTTTGTTTCCTCGTGCAGCAGAAGAAACAGCCCAGTTGTCCTTATGCTGGTGATGGGGAGGATGAGTGTTTGGGACCTGCACTGCCCAGCTGACAGGTGAAGAGTTAAAAGATCTAGCAAACAAGCAGGCAAGTGCTTGAAACCTGCTTACAGGGCTTGTCTAAAGCCTCTTGACTCACCTGCTTTGGGGAATCCCCCACACTGGTGTCAGGACGTTGGCTCGCATCTCGATGCTTCCCCTTCCTCTGGCACTTGGGTAAGGAGCAGAATCTCCATGGACCTTTCTGCTGCATCAGGAGTTCCTGCACGCTGGGTAATTACTGCTGAGTAAGGATAGATGTAATGCAGCATGACGATTTATGGAAATGCCTGGGACAAGTAAGCTATTGAACAGCCTAAACCTCAGGCTGGAGACCTCGCACATCAAAAATGCTATTTCTGGCACTGGGAGGGACAAATCTTCTGCAAACTGGATCCCACATGTATTTACCATAACCACTGTGTCCGTGGGGGTGGCCCAGGGGCCTGCTGGAGCATCTGTGCTAGGTAGCTATTCTGCATGGGGACCGGGACGTGTGCGTATGTCCTTCATGAATGGAAAGGGGCATAAATGAAAACAAGGCAGGGAAGCAAGGACGCAGTTCTCTGCTGCTGTGTGTTGCTGTAGTTTCCCTTGAGCCTTCCTGCCTGCGGGAGGGCCGCTCGGCCACATGAGCCTGGGAAGGGGATGCTTCTCAACAGAGCCACTTGGCACTGATGGGACAGATGGGAATTGAATGCAATGTTGACATGTTGACAGTCAGTAAATTGGCCTCCTCCCGTCCTTCTCTCCCAGGCAGGAAGGAAGTAGACTATTTTTAAATCTGAGGCCCAGGTATGTAACTGTACCTAAAGCTTTTTCTCATGTAAAAGATGGGAAGTGATATAGCATGAGCTACAGTTCCCACGCTCCCTCCCTGAGTACCTTCTCCCAGCCTACTCATCCCAGAGAAAATGAAAGCCCTGAGAGCTACTCCAGGTAAAGCCTGGGCTGTTCTGTGTAAATCTTGGGCTGTTAAGCTGCCAGGGAGGGAGCCAGCAGGACGCTAGCTGTAAGTGGGAATGGCACTGGCTGTGACAGTCCCCGGCTGAAGGGGGTGCCCAGTGCTCTAGAGCTGCTCTGAACACTTCCCTCGTCCTGAGATGAGGGTCACTTGGGTGGCACCCAGTCAGTGCTGGGACAGCCACCATAGACCACCATAGACCACCATGAACTCAAGCTTAGGTCAGGCCTGCGCACACCTCCCATGAAGATGTGTGTTCATCCTCCAGGCTCAGCTGGAGCTCACACATCCCTCCTGCGCTGCAGCTCTGGCCCTAACCAAGTCCTGGGACCCTGAGGACACCTGATGGTTCTGACCAGCCTTCCCTCAGCCCTGTCCATGGGCGCAGGACCCTGTTTCAGCTCAGGTCCAGGGTCTCTGCAGCAACGCTGCCCTTGTCCAGCCCCGCCAGGCAGGTTGTCCCTGGCTCCCCGTCCTATAGGGCCTGTCCCCAAGTCCTAAGAGGTGACGGATGTGCAGCTGTGCTGACCCCCACCTGGGCTGCTCTGCCCGGCAGCCCCGCACATCCAGGAACATCACCGCCACGGCATGGAGACCTGGGATCTCCATGCCAACATCGGGATCCACTTTTCCATGCAGGAGCCCCTCATCCAGCTCATGTCTCCCAGGCGGCACAGGGATCGCCCATCCCTGCCACCGCGACGGCGCTGCCTTGGTGCAGCAGCTGCACGCTTGGCGCTCTCCCAGGGGCGGGAGGCGCTGGCAGCCGCACAAGATGCCGTTCCCAGCAGCAGTAAGACAGCGAGCTGGAATGGGGAACTGGAAAAGAATCCCTCTTTGGACGGCCTCCTCCTTGTCTCTCGTAGCAACACTGTTTATTTCTAGGCACTGGGTGTGAGGAGAGTGCGGGCTCTGCGAGGTGTCCGCCCAGGAGAAGTTGCCTCCGCAGTCGGTCCCCGGCAAGACACGGGGAAGCTGGCGGGCTGCGAGCTGCGAGGAGCCCCTGCCAGCTCCAGAGCTCACGCGGGGCAGCTCTGCACCGGGCTGGCCTGACTTGTGCTGCTGGTTTGGGGAGATTAGCTTGCACACCCAGAGAGTGCTGAGTGAGCGCCACCGGTGACAGCTTTCTCCTTAAAGGATTTCTCTATGAAAGAGGAAGTTGTCTTGAAATAACTCGGTCGCTTCCCTTTTCACTTTACGGACTTTGAAGCATGCAGCAAGGCAGCTGCCGGAGCAGCCGCGCTCACTGACTTCCTGGCTGAGCAGCGCACGCTGGCCATGACTCTGCGAGGGCTCCGCTCTGCATTGTCGCTCCGCGGGACATCCCAGGTGCACCTATGACTCCATGAGCTCCCGGAGCTGGCCCTAAAGAAGTAGGTAGCATCCTGGCTGGTGCGCGGCTGACGGAAAAGCTGCTCTGCTTGCAGGGAAACTCAAATCCCCCCTCTGTCCCACCCTTCTCTGCTCCTTCAAGAGAAACCTCATGCTCTGCTCCGTACTCTGGCCCTGCCTGGACCTTGAGGAGCAGCATTTATGGCAGGCTCCTGTGCTGGGGAGTGTGTGCATGCATGCTGCAACCCTGGGGGTGAAAGACCCTGCAAAGCACTTGGATAGCCTCTGGGTGGTTTCCTTTGGTGCAGGGAATTTGGGTCTGGGACTAGAAGAGGTGCTGACAGTGCCGGAGAGAGAAATTTGCTGCTTATCTGCAGGAAAGGAGTATCTGTGCGAGCTTCCTCTGCTGTGAGCAGCCTGCGAGGGCGATCCCAGGGCGAGACACAGGGTTTGTTCTCAAGCATGTGCCAGGAGGGAGAGCAGAAACCTTGCCGTGTCCGTGGAGAAGCTGCAGGCGGTTTTGATGTTGTTTCTGCTTTGGCACTGGTTCAGGTCCCCCTTGCTGCACACACGTCTTCCTTGCACACACGTCCTCCTTGCACTCATGTCCTCCTTGCATACCCAGCCGGGAACTGCTTTGAAGCTCAACCCAACCAGAATGAGGGAGCTGCATGCCTGATTTGGGTCTGTTTCTGTAATATTCCACGCTTTATTCATTTTGCTTTGTGTGAAGTGGCTCTTAGTTGAAGAGAACAGTGTCACCTGCCTGAAAGTGCTCCCCACCGTCGCCTCTTTTTGCACGGGTTTGGCAGGGGCTCCCCCGCCTCCCGGCTGGCAGCTCCTGCAGGGTGGGCAGTGCCCGTGGGCTCAACCCGCTCCGGGTCGGAGGCTGCCCCATGGCTTTGCTGCTGCTTGGCGGTACCAGGGTGTCTCTGAGCTGTGTGGCTTCCTCTCCCCTTTGCGGGTCCCTTGGTGCATGAGCGCAGCAGCAGCGGCGCAGTAATAAACAGTGATGGCAGCAGCAATAAGGAAGAGCATGCTGGAGCCCTTCCCAAAAGGAAACTACCAAGCACAGAGTTTGCAGCCCTAGAAGAAGTGGATGAGCCAACTCAGTGCATCAGGCAGGCTTTAGCCCATTGCTCTGGCTGTTGTCTCCTCCTGCGACCGACCATGGAGCCTCTGCTGCTCTGGGCAGCACCCTGCTGACCACGGTGGAGACACCGAGCAGAGCAGTTGCACCCTGAGCAGCCTGGGCAGCTGGTACCTTCCTGCAGGAGCTCTGAGCAGCTGAATGCATTAACAGTGATTTTTAGTGGCTGCCTCTTTAATCCTGAAGAAAGCAACAATTTCCTCCAGGCTTCTAAGCTCAATTTACCTCCCCTTTGTATTTTATGAGCTCTTACGTGTGTACTTGGCTGGTCCTTTGGTGGTGCAGGGAGCACATGGCTCCCAGGCTTTCTGGCTCCCTTCCTAAGCTCCTCTTTAGATGTCCCAAATCCACAGGGCATTCTTCAGCCAGCGTCCCCCTAGACAAAAGGGACGGGCACTTCACACCTTGTACATCTGCAGGAATGTCTTAGAGCTGCAGTGAAAGAAGGTATGTGGTGGTCTGGTGAAATGCATGCCTGGCCCCTGCTGCATTGTAGGAACCTGTTAAAAGTACACACTTTTCTCTCAATTATTAATCTGATCTAAGGAAGTTTTCGGAGGCTGTGAAGTCTCCTGGCTCTAGTTCTGGTAAGACCTTGGCTTGCTGGTCATGTCCCTTGTGTATATTTGCTCCTTTGTCCACTCTGCTGGACAGCAGCCACATAGCCGGACAGCCCAGGGCAGCTCGCAGTGGTTTTGCTGTGCTTTCCCGGGCCTTACAGGAGGGCACATTCAAGACTGTTCAATGACAGACAATGACAGAAGCATTGCTATTTTTCTTTTTTTTTTTTTCAGAAAAATATCCCTGCTTCATACACGGCCTGTGGAGGAGGGAACTGGCCACCATTTCTTGTTGCTGGACACTGATCCCCACATCCTCATTGAGGCAGTTTTCTGTTTTATGCGATCTCACTCTGTGTGTCCTGCAAGCCTTTCCCCTGCAAACGCTACTGCAGGGCAGTCTTGCTTATGCTGGACCTGTCCTTGCTTCTCTGGCACCAGGGATTCCACTGCCAAAGCTGCCTGCAGCCTTTTCATCAGGGGAGACCCGATGCACCATGTCACTGGGATATGTTGAATTCCCACCTCTCTGCCACCCTCTGATATTTGGGACATGCACATGGCAGGTCCAGCCGTCGAGGTAGCATGGCCATAAGGCTTCTTTCTCAGTCGTCACCTTATGTGTTTGGAGAAGGCTCTCGGGTTGTAAAGAGCAGCAGCATCCTTCCCCAGCAGGCCTGGCTCCCCCTGCCTTGGTGGGAACTTGACACAGAGGCATTTTGATTTTGTCACAAGGAGTAGCAGCTCTGCAGAGGCAGGTATTTGGGAAAGAGTTCACCAAAAACTCTCATTTGGTTGTTCACAGCCTTCCTAGTGCAACCATATCCCTTACCCAGCCATGAGGACTCTCAGGACTCTCTTCCCAGTTGCCTTCTTGCTTCTCTGAGCTTTGCTGGTCTGAAGGACCGTTGTGAAGGCAGATGCTGTGTTGGCTGAGTCACATCTTTCTATTTTGAGTTGTGACATGTCTTGAAGATAAACACCCATCAAATATGGCTTGGGCAGGAGCTTCCAGAGAGGGGCTGTTGTGGGGAATGATCTGTGCTGGGGTGGATTTCCTTGGCAGTACCTGGCATGATTATTTCTCCCAGATTAATACTAGTGGTGGATGTTCATAGTCCCACTGAAAGTGGTGGTTTCTGTCGTTGTCGGGGCGTGTGATTATATCTTGTTATTGACCTTGTCCTTGTGGGGTTACAACTGCATCACTATATACTTACCCATTCTTTCTCATCCCACATCTCCTCCCTCTCCTTGTCAGACCTGTGGGCAGCCGTTCTTGCCCTGGCAGCAGGGAATGAATGTGACAAAAGTAGATCCCTGGACAGGTTGTCCACTGATGCTGGAGGAAAAGTTTCATGCAAAAGCTCCAGAACAACTCTGTGTCTGGTCACTCTGCCCCAGATGTCCCCAAAACACATGGCCAATGGCTCCACTGCCATTGGCCATGAGCCACCAGTGACGTGACCTTCCTCCAGCCTCTGGTAGATGTGGCCATCTGGGTGCACTTAACAGAAGAGGCTTCTTCCTTTTGGACCTGCTTGCTCTGCAGCACAAGAAGGTGAACGTGTCCTGAAACAGCTGTTTTAACCCTGAATTTCTTTGCAGGGAGTAAAGCATTTGCTCACAACATGCAACTGCTTTTGTCAGGAGATGATGCAGAGAGTATCTATAGGGTGAAGGGACTGTACCACCAGCGACTGTGCTGCTAAGGTATAGTACAAGGCAGATACTGTCCAAAGAATAGGATTTCAGAGCAGTGCAGAGTGCTTTTCCAACAGCAAGGGCCTGGGTCCAGCTGCTCCTAGGTGCAGGGAGTGGTTGTGCTATCCTATGGCCTTTTTCCTCCTGAGAAGATGGTTCGCTGGCGGTGTCTGCTGATGGTGATGGTGATGTGGTCAGCCACAGAATGGAGCCCGAGCTCTGCGAGCTTTTATTTTTCCCCTCAGGTGGACAGCATTCGCCTAGGCTGTTTGGCTGAGCAAACCTGGCAGCATGTTTTAGAACGCATTTATTTTTTCCCTCCAATTGTTTTTCCATGCTCTGGAAATGGAAAGAGAGGTGCTAAATCTAAAAAGCTGATGCTTCCGGAAAACTCATTTCTTCCCTTAGAAAGAATGAAAAGTGACGTTGGTGAGGAACTCTCCAAAGACTCATTAGTGTCCAGGAAGCAGCCTCAACTTCCATGCCAGCTTTTACAAATGCTTTTGAGCTCGTTAAATACTGATAGGCAGATTAATATTCGGGAGCTGTGGAGTTGTTTTGTTTGTGAAGTGGTTGCATGAGCACTTGGTCTCTCTTGCCTTTGCCCTCCATGAGTGAGAGTCTCTGGGCAGGGACATGCCTTGCCAGAGCAGCCAGCAGGCAAGTGTCACAGCAAAGTGTGGCTGGAAAGCAGAATCCGAGTTTGTGACAGGTTTCCTTGGCAGTGAGAGCCCAAGGAAGCAGCCCGTCTGCTTTCACATCAGAGCTGTCTGAAACCACAAGTGCTGACAGTTTTTGAGATGGAACTGGAAACCCACCCAGCAGAGCTTCAGGCTGGTCCATGGTATGTGTGGTCTCTCTGCCTCCGTTGCAGATCTCTGTCCAAACAGAGACTAGGAGATGAGTCTCATAAGTGGAATCTGGCGCAGGTGATTTTTATGTGGTTTTTGAGTTTCAGAATGAAAGTTCTGCACAGTTTTGTTTTAACTGAGACATCTCACACTCGCATGTAAGGTGAGATGGGGGTAGATCCGGCCCTCAGTGTTTCTTCTTGATCATAATTCAGATCCTCTGAGAAATCAGGAGCTAGTGTTGCTCGGATGGAAAAGAGGGATGGAAATGGAAAGGCTGGATTTGTCCCACTTTCCTACCTTAGCTGTGCAGTGGAGCTGGAGGCCAAATCTGTCCAAAAATACTGGCCACTTCACTGGCATATGGGCACACCTTAAGAGGGGAGTGCAAACAGGGTGTCATAGCTGCTTCTGGTGGACCCTGTGGGGAGATTTTTCTGTAGCATCAGTTGGTCCTGGCAGAAACGATGACCCTGGGTCCAGGAAGAGCAACTGCACAGTGTTTTGCAGGCTGCCCGGCAGCAGTTTTGAGCAGCCTAGACGCTGCACTGCCCAACAAAGCGGCTCCCATGGGAAGAGTGGCCTGTTCGAAGCTCTTGTGATCATCCAATGAAGAAACCCTCCTCTGGCTCTCATGATGCTTCTGCTCCAGCTAATCTTACCAGAGTTAAAAGGAAACACAGGCTGGGCAGCCGCCCCAGATAGAGCAGGAGCTCTGTAACGTGAGATGAAGCATCTGATGTGCTGCTTTCATAACTGATCTCCTTCAGACAACTGCAGGGAGATGAGGAGAGGGCAGGGTTGTGAATTCTGGTCTGCTCTAAAGGTCATCTGTCAGCTCATGACGAGACACTGCAAATTCACATCTCCCATGTGACTGAGGACTTGCTGCGTTTCCCTTTGGGATGCTCTGCAGCAGAGCAGCTCCCTCACCACTGCCAATGGTATTTGTAAAACAGCTCCTCGTGTTAGGAGCAAGTCATGGTTCCCTTTGCTGAAATGGGAAGTTGGGATCAGGGCAGTAATTGGTGGTGGGGTAGGAGAGAAGGGGAAAGCAGGAGCGCAGCTAGGGAGAAGCTTTCCACCATGAGCTTTCCACAGGAGCTCCATAGGGAGGAGCGTTCCTGTGAAACACGTGGGTTTTCCTTTGCAAGTGTCTGTAGTCAAACTGATAAAGAGTCACAGGAAACCTCAGATGGTCCCATGTAGTGAATTTGCAACCACATACAGGCAGAAGGTTCATAGAGTTTGGAGCAGGACGAGATATAACGGTCAGAAAGTACACCATGGGGGCTGTATGTGCCCTGCTTCGTAGGTGGGAGAGGAGATGTTTCCCTGTACTGGCCGTGCTCCAGGCAATGATGTTTGGCATGTGCCTGGGTAAAGGGACAAAGTGCCTGGCACCAGCGTTCACTAAGTCAGTCATGTGCTTGGCAGTGAGAAGACTCCCTTGGGCAGGACAGCGGAGCTGTCAGCCCACAGCTACAGGGTTTGGCTTTAGTTTTTCTTTCTTGCCTTGACATGTTTTTGCATCTGCTTGTTTTATGTTTCAGATGCCTCACCGAGTCTAGGAGCTTTAATTTTTAGTGATTTCCATCAATTTTCCAAGGTCCACAAAATAGAGAAGTAGGTCTTTTGGGTATTGGGTACAGTGCATCCTCATTGTAAATGCTTTCCAGGACCAGGCTGATTGTAGAGCTCTCCACCAAGAAATGAAAGGGGTTGAAATAACTCACGCAGATGGACACATCTCCATCCTCTGCCATGGCATTCTCAGTCCCAGCTCAACGTCCTCTAAGAGAGAGATAAAAAACAGGCTGAGCTTCAACTCCGTTTTGTGGCTCAGATCTCAGAGAAGATGACCCATTTTTCGGGACAGCAATATGCATTTCCAGGCACACTCCTTCAGAGCTAGGCAGTTTCTTAAGTGGGCGTACCGGATTCTGGGGGAAGTCTTATTCTTTCAGTGCAAAATTATTATTTTATGAATATAGCTAGATGGTTCATTTAACCACCCTGAACTCTTGGGTGATGTAGCTTTCAAGTCACTAAGGATTTATCAGTAAAAATAAAAAAGTTGTTGAAAACTACAGGGAAGAATGTGTCTTCCTTTCTCACTCCCCTCTTATTTTTACCTGTAAATGAAATACCAATGATCTGTAGGCATTTTAAGAAGAGCAGGAGGGAATCGGGGAATTGCAGCAGTGCGAAGAAGTGAGATGAATGCAGAGAAGATGCCAACCCTGCTGAGCTGGCAGACTGCAAAATAACCAGTTGCAGCATGAAATGTGTCTCACGTCTCCTGTGGGGAAGAGAATAGATACAAGGGGGAGGAAGGTGACAGAAAGCGGCGGAACCCTTGCGATGCGGCTCGGAGAACTGAGCAGGTTCTGCTTGAGGGCACTTTTGCTGGGCTGTTGTAATGCCCCTCGCCCTCAGACCTCCCCTTGAGTCAGCTCTCATCTCCTGATGGTCGTGTGTGTTGGATGGGGCCAGAGAGCCCTTCCCATTTTTGAGTAGAAGCCTTGTGGTCACTGGTGAGCAATGAGCTCTGACACACGTACACACAGAGCAGAAGTGAACCCTGTCCAGACGCAGCAGCATTTTGTGCAGGCTGCTGGTTCAGATGCTTCTCCAGGGAGCAGACTGCTCCGTCTAGCTGGTACTCTCCTAGACTTGCACTGTCTAACTCCTGCCTGATGCACCTTCTCTGAAGAGCCAGTGCCCTTCAGGCGGACCTGGTCCACAGTCTTCTCCTCCCTCATCCTTGCAATGCGCCTGCCAGGACAGTCCTGTGCTGCGAAGGGAGCTGTGGTCATGGGAGCTGGAAGGATCCAAGGGAAGGTGAGTGAAGCAGGGAGTGAGTTGTGCCTACTGGCTTTGGGAGAGGAGTCCACATTGGATGGTCCCTCTGCTCTTGCTTGCACGGGGAAGATTCAGAGTCAGGTTGTGCTGAAGGATCCTGTCTCCAGCCTTTTGGAGAGCCAGTCTGGTGTTCCCAGGCAAAAACAGTTTGTGACCATCTCCTTTGCAAGGAGGACATCAATCCAGACAAGGGCTTGCATTAGTCCACTAGGTACTACCTAGATACCATCCCCCCATATTTGGAAAACATCCCCCTGTCTTCTGGGAATCAGCAATCTGGGGAGAGATGAAGCTGGTGCAAGGAGCTGTCTTCAGCTAGGGGGTTTGATGGCTTCTGCTGTCTTCTTCTGGTGAGGAGGTGACGACCTGTGTTTGCTGTGCTGGGATCTTGGTGATGTGTCATGGTTAATGCTGAGGGTCTGGTTCAAGGTTCTCTCTGGGTCAGAGAGAGGAGCTGCAATTCAGTTCAGACATGTCTCTGTGCCTGCTGTCCCCATGGGGATGGGGAAAGCCATGGGAATGGGGATCTCCCTGGCTGTCTCACAGCATGTGGTGGGTCAGGGCTGGATTTTGCTCTTGGTTATAGCACAGGCTCTTGTGTTCTTTGAATTCTTCCTTGCCCTAGCTGTATCACTAAGGTTGGATTTGCGTCGATGCGTATGGCAGGACTAGGTGGAGCTGGGAAAGTCCTGATGATGCTCAGGAGGGAACTGCAGCCAGCATCCTCTTCTGCCTTGCCTGAGGAAGGCAAGTGTGATCCTGTGGCCTGAACTACCCTGAACTCAGACCGTTGGGCCCTTCCCATCTTCAGCCCCATATTCCTTCCCTCCTCTTGGTAGCCCTGCGGAAGCTGAATCGGGGAGCAAAGCAGGCAGAAATCTTTCCCCATGAAAATGAAGTGAAGAATATTCTGCCCTTTTAGCTTCCATTACTGGCTTGTGGCCAGACCAAGAGAGAACCAGTAGCTGGTGCTTGGCAGGGACAAGAATAGATGCAAGACTTTCTCACTAGCTTGTTCCTACGTATGTCCTTATGTGCTTCTTCTCGTATGACTTCTATCTGTCTTCCCAAAGACAGTGTAACTAAACCTAAATTTTTCCTCTGAATGACCTGGGGAGTAGTTTTTAGCATTTTACATTGAATTTTCTGGGGAGACCCTCATACTCAGAGATGCAGGTGAGTTACTAGTTGAATTACAGCTACTGCTGTGCAGTCACCAGCAACTCCTATTCTTTGCAGACAGTGGAAAAAGCCAATACCTTTTAAGCAAACATGTGAATCGAGAACTGAAGTCTCTCAGTCACAGAGGAATTCACATCCCAGCAGCAGGTTTGAGTCCTCTTCTAAATCTAGAAACCAAGCGCTTGTGAGCTGGTTCTAAATTTGGCCAGCAGACTCTCCTCCCACGTGTTGGTAGGAAGGATGCGGATGTGGAAAACCACTGACACAATTAGCAGCCACTGCATTTCAGCAAACGGCCTCTCTGCGGCTCGAGGAACAAAATGCAAGAGCGCCAAGCGTGCAGCCCACTGATTTTGCCTCTCAGAAGAGGTAGTGCTGGTTTCTTGAGCTGGTGGCGACTTCAGTATTTTTCCCATCAGGAACTACAATTTTGAGAACCACAGTGACAGAAAATTAGTAAGCAAAGTAATGCTACTGGATAATATTTAGTGTTCTTAAAAGATCCAGGTTGTGTAAGCAAAGGGTTAGGAGAAGCACTTGGTTTCCTTCTGTAGCAATGATTTGAGAGGACAACCTGCATTATTGAGCCATTGGGGCTCAGTGGATTAAATGTACTTTCCCTTCTCTGGCCCAGAACACGATCCGTTTCTGTTTCCAGAAGCAAAGTCTCATGTGTCAGAGGATGTGTGAAGGGTGCCTGGTGCAGGCTGCTAGTGTGGAGTAGCTGCGGTACCAGGGAGCAGCTTTTTCTTGCTCACCCCTCTGCACAGGGGGCTGCCAAACGTCTCTGCAGGATGAAGGAGCGGGTTATGCTGCATGGTGAATCCATCAGGATGGATGTCTTGGCCGCGCCCCAGGGAAGGCTGGACTTCTGAGCTGCCATCCTGGGCGTGAGGATGCCCTTTGCCCAGCAGAGCTGTGGTTCTGCAGAGCCCAAGCTGCCGCCAGAGGCCATGGACATTTGTTATTTTTGCTGACAAAATAAAACAGAACAAAGAGACCACGCGATAATCCCCTAAAATACAACAGCATCAAGGCAGCCCTTGGCAAGAAGGCTCTGACATGCCCTCCTGGCAGCAATGCTGCCCGCAGCCACTTTGTCCCCTGGCACCCCCTGGTACATGGGGTCACACTGTCGCAGAGGCGCCAGGGGAAGGGGGAGCAGGACACGGCCCGGCCAGGGGAGCGGAGCAGCGGGCGAGAGGGGAAGGTGGGCGACTGTGCCGCGCCGCAGCACGGAAAGCACCGTGGGCAGCACCGCGACTCGCCGTGGCGCTCAGTGGCTGCTGCCGCGTTGGGTGCAGAAGAGGAAATGGTTTGCGGAGCGGAGCAAGAGCGCTGTGCCCACTGCCTGCCCACGCAGCAGCCAGGTTGGCATCAAGGGTCTGGGAGGGCCTGGGTCTGCCCTGCTCGTGGTCCTGGGCTGTCTGCTGCCCCACTGTGCAATGCGCGACCATGCTGCTGCCCGGGGAGAAGCGGCTATCTGCCACACTGACTGGGTGCCAGGCCTTATTATCCAGACCCAGAGCCAGAAACAAAGGCCAGACTGGCCTGGGGTGGGTTCTGAAAACTCCACTTGCTGCAGGAAACTTTTAATGAACTTCAGAAAATCTCTGGGAGCAGGGTGCTCCTGGGGCCTTGAGCTCTGCAGGGCAAGGCTGGGAATGATCCCGCTCATGTCTGTCCATCTGCCCCTTCAGCTGCTGCTCTGTCGGGTTGGGCAGGGGATATTCACAGATTTTACCTGGATATTCGACAGAGCAAAGGCAGGAGCATCAGTGAGAGACCATGGCCAGGCTCTGCTTGCGTGGACACCAAGGAGTGGGAGATCCTTACTGTGATCCTACCTGTGTCCACCTGAGGACGGCTGAAGATGGGCTGCCATTCTCAGACACAAATGTGGGGAGTTCAGGAAAATCACAGATTCCAGAGCTGGGAGACTGGGGGATTGTCACCTGTAACTGCAAGAAGACAAGACAAAGTCTGCTTGCTGGAAAAATCTCAATCCAGAAATGCTGGGAGTTTCCAGATCACTTGGGCTTTAAATACCGCACACCAGCTCTGCAACAGTTGCATCTTGTCACCAGGGAGGCTGGGGAGATGCTGCCAGCTGTGGGCACTGGGCCCCCCATCCTCCTGCTGGCTGCATCACAGGCAAAGCCTCCTTCCTTCCTCCCTCTTGGATTTTTTTTTCCTCTCTCTCTCTCTCTCTTCAAAGAAAATAATGCTGGAGGGCAAGGGAAGCTGTCCGGCTCCAGGCTGCCTTCCTTCCGGACCATAACCTGCTCCAAAGTTTTCCTCGGGACTTGTTTTTCTGTGTTGCTGTGTGGAATGAGAGCAGATCAGGACAACAAGTGTAGGAATGTGTTTATTTTTGCTTGCTTGCTCGCTTGCCTGCTGACTGTAGTATAGGTTTCGGACTTAGTTTGACCTAACTTGAATATTTCTTCCAAATCCCTGGGGATCAGAAAGTCCTTCCCGTGCCTGGATCACGGAGGAGTGTGCCTGGAAATGTGTATCACTGTCCTGGGGAAATCCTCCCTGTAAAAAGTGGGACCAGGAGTTGGGAGGAACTCAGCCTGGGGCTGGACACACGCCGTGCTTGCCTTTGGGGCTGTGGTTGCTGAGCATCCTCTATCTGCTGCTGCTGGCTTCCCGCCTAGCCGTCGCGCCCGTGTTTTGCAGGCGAGACACCGGACCTGAGGCCATGCCCGAGCGCAGTGAGAGGGAGCCGCCAACTTGTCCCGCTGTCCGAGACGCCGCGAGCCCGAACCGCGCCGCAGCTTCGGCCTGGCCATGGAGAGCACAGGTCTGCAGAGGGGCAGGAGAGCCGGCGCCGCGGCACTCTGCCCACCTTCATTTCCCCATTCGCAAAATACAAATTATCTAGGGAAGAGTAATCTCATGCCATGTGTGCCATAACTGCACAAAGTATCGGGAAACTCTGCTTGGTAAATGGGAAATGAGACCTGCCATGACTGAGGAACGGCCAGAGCATTTCCCCTAAAACGGATGCTTTGGAAATCCTAGGTTTGGAATACATTCACATTTGACTTTTAAAGCAAGTTCATGTTTTACTGTATGTTTTTCCCCATCTCTGCTTTGTTTTCCATGCTGCTTCACAGTGTGGTGTCCGTCTCCTTGCACCTCTAGGTCAGGATATAAACACTGAGGAATTTCATTTCATTTTACCACTACTACTGGCTGTTCCTGGTAGGTTGAGATTTGTTTTTAGATCAAAGTGTCTCTTGTTTATACTGGAACAAATGCTTTGACATGCTGCTCCCCATGAAGAAACCTCAAGACACCGTGACTGCAGCCTTTGATTTCTTTAAAAAAGGGAACATAATATTTATATCAGTTCTAAGAAAAAATCAGAAATAGTAACTGAAACTATGCACAGATAAAAAGAATAGGATATTTTAAATAGTCCATTAGGATGTGTAATTCTTTAGTGCAAGAATAGTAAACATAATAGTAAAATTCAAAAGCTTTATAAAATCACATTAATGAAAAAAACAGAAAATACAAATTTACAAAGCAAAATTCTTATACCTCACTCAGATAATGCTTCCAAAAGAAGGAAACTTCCACTGACACTTTTGCTCTGTTATTTCTACCTGTGCATGTGCAATGGCATGACCTATTCCAGCAGGGATGGGGTTTTCCCCCATGCACACTTAACTTTGGGAGCACATTTTTGGATTTGCTCTGGTTTTGGTCTCCTCAGGTCTGCATTTGCCCACCTTGTTTTGAGTGGATTTTGTGTCTGATGCCCCTGTGCCCTGGTTCCCCTCTCCTCGGCCTCCAGCTCCCGCAGTCCTGGCCTTGGTTAGGGGCTAGGGTGAGGCTTGGAGAGGCTCTTCGTGAGTCTGGACACGCTCCTTGGCCTGGGAGTTGGGGATGAGGAGGTGGCGAGGATGCCGAGAGGGAAGACAGCTCCTGCCTCACTGCAGTTCACCTGGCAGTATGTTCTTGGATCTACCTTAGGAACTGGGTAAATAGCTCCTTGCCTTGTGGGCAAGACCTGCTCAATACCACCAACAGCAATTTAGATCCCATCAATGAACACAGATGCACCAAACCGCACCAGGAGGGGACACTGGGATGCAGTTATCGCCAATACCTGAGATCTGTCCTCAGATCAAGCCATGTTCTGACTGCTCCACCCTGTTACTTTCCTGCAGATGGAGAATACATTCAATAGTACCTAACTTTGGGTAGTACTTTTGTCATGACAAGGGAGGAAGAATCATTTTGCAAATGGGGAAAGAGAAGCGCAGTGTTAGGAGGGAAAAAAAGACAGGCCAGTGTGCAGTAAAGGGACCTGCATCATTGCCGGTGCATCCCCCATGGGCCTTCAGGGTGGACTTCTGTTGTGCTTCTGCAGTGTCTTGGGGCACTGACGTCCAAACTTGCTTATGATCACGAGTGCTCAGCCGACATAGATGTCATACCCCGAACTGAGTCTGAGGTGGTTATTTTTGTCCAAGGTCAGGATGTAGTTTGGTTTTGATGCTGCAGAGCACAAGAACTATGCGTGGTGGTTACCAAATGATGTTTCTCATAAAATCACCAGCCTCGAGCACCTGCGTCAGGGAGAGGAAGGTGCTCAGGAAGTGGAAGGGGCTCAGGAAGCCGAGGTCCTGAGGTGTGGGCGCAGGGGGTCAACATGTGGGTAGTTTCATGCCCGGGAAAAGCTGCGAGACTGGGAGGGAGGCAGTTACTTGCCCAAGGTGGCTCTGCGTGGGTCTCAGGAGATGAGTAGTGGGCAGGAACCTCGTCGAAGCAAGGTCCTCACCATGGATGGAGACGTTGCCTCCTCTCCCAGGCAGCTCTCAGTCAGGCTAATTCCCCTGCAGCATGTGGCCAAAATGCAGAAGTGTTTCTGCTCTTTCATAGTGCCAAATTGTGCTTTCTTTTCAATAGCATCTTCTTTTTTAACATTTAATTTTTTAATGAACAAAGGGAGCAAGGTGTTCTGCAGTCCTGCCTATGTGTAAAGTTCTCTGCAGGACTTCTCTGCTGTCCTATCCCCATGAGATGGTTTTGCTGTATGGGCACCAGTTCGTGGGAGGACTTTTGACCTCCAGCACCTGTAGCACTGAGGAATAGCGCTCATTTTCATCAAAGCTTTCTCAGGTTTGAGAAGCTGGCCGTAACACACATCCCAAGGGATGCTACAGGGCCAGGAGTCACTGCACTCACCACAAACCCAGAGCTGTTGCCAAACCCATTGCCTGGGGTCCAGTCCCTGTACAGGATGCAGGCGGGGACACCCCTGGGTGCAGGTCTCTGAGAGATGCAGGCACAGAGTAGGCCCCGCTGCTCAGGTCCCCTTGGTCTCCTCAGAGGTGGAGTCGGACATCCTGCGCCGCGTGCGGACGCTGCTGCGAGAGCTGGATGGGCACCACCCGGCCTTCCAGTGTGACCGAGGTAAGAGAAGAACAGGGCCCTGCGGAGCCCCACGAGGGTCCAGCACCAGCCATCACCCTCACTGCCTCCCCGTGTGCTGCTTTGCCCCAAAGCCTGTGCCTCATCCTCCTCACATGGCTCTGCTGCATCTCCTTCTCCCCCAAGTCAGCCAGCACTGAGGTGGGACATTAAAGAACAGAGCCTGGCTCTGCTCCCAGCTCTGACACTGGCCAGCTCAGTACCTCTGTGCTTCAGTTTCCCAGTATCTCGGGATGGGTGTATCACTTCTCAGTATGGTGCTGGGCTCCTGAATAGAGAGTTGTTTGAAACCTGCGTGCTTCTGTTATTAAAAATAAGGCTGACCCAGCAACTGGACCATTATAGCCTCAGAAAATGTAATTAAATTGGAGAAATTGATTTTGCTAGGAGCACATGGCATATTTTATGGTTAATTAAATCTGATTTTCCTTGAATGAGCCTTAACATCCACAGAACTAAAAAACATCATGGTCTTTGCTCCACACATGAGTTTTTGGCAGGCAGCATTCAAATTCCCTGCAGCCACTGTGAAACCAGGCAGTAAGAAGCAGCAGCAGCGGGAAGAGGGGCTGGAATGAAACTTAAGACGTTATCTAGTCCATTGCCCTGTCTTGCTTTTTCTGTAGCTGCTCACTCCCAGGATATCTAGAGCATTTGTGCACATCCATCTTCATGCTCACTGCCTGGCTTCATATTGTTGTATCTACACAGAAAAATGGGACTGGGAAATGCTGATGGTTTCGCTCACAGCAGGGAGTAAGGGGGAGAGCTCAGCTCACAAATCCCACCGCAGTTGCGCTCCAACCAGGGCCAGATGATGCCAGCCTGAGATGCGCTGATATTGCCTGTGATCCAGGGAGTTGCTCCGTATTAACAATTGCCTGGTGGAAGTATGGCCAAGCCCTGCAGCTCCATACTTAGCTATTTCCAAGGTATACTTTATATTTTATGTATATTAATGCTGTATTTGGAATCACAGCACTGGTTTAGCTCTGATTGTGGTGCCAGTGGAGCATCCCAATGGCTATTTTATTGAGCAAGAGTGTGAGATAGTACCCAGGTCTCCCGATTCCCCTCTCAAACCCTAATCCTAGCTCCTGAATCATCATTCTCTACTTGGCAACCTGACCTCTCTCTTGGTTTTCACTTCTCAGGGATGCTGCGCTGGACCTTGCATAAAAAGATTGATCAGAATCCCAGTAACAGCTCTGTTCTGGTTGGGATCCTGGTGAAAGAGCTGGAAAGGGTGAGTGGGGCCTTCTCCTGTCGCCATGGACGACCCCTCCGCAGTGTTTGCCCTCAGTGCTGCTGTAATTCCCAGGCTAGCAGAGCCTCCGAAACTCATCTGTACCTGCAAGGCTCTGCCCTGTCTGCCTCTCTCCTGGGGCTTCCCTGTCTCTCCCTATGAGACCCAAAAGTCAATGCCTCTGAGAAGATCCTGGCTCAGGTATTTCTGGGGATCTGAAGCTCAGCTGGGGACTGTGCTCATAGCAAAGAGTGGGAAAACCCTTTCCTGGGTAGGGACTGCAAGGTAGGGTGACAGCCTGGCCTGTTGTCGTGGGAAACAGGCTTTGCCTTGGACGATGGAAATTTCTCGGAGGATGAAATTTTTTCCTTTCACTGATTTGTCACTCTATGAATTCAAGCATTCTCCAAATCCTTGAGGCAACCGAGTTTCTGGTTTCTACAGATGTGGTGTGCAGAAGCAGCACCTTTTGTTTCTTGTGAGTCTGACAATTTCTTTTGGCGTTCTCTCATTCTGGTGTAAGGAACAGCTAATGATCCTCCTCTACTTTCTCCTCTCCACACCTCTTCCTCCTTTCCCTGGAGGAAGAGCCCCTGTTAGTCATCCTTTGGGCAGAAACCTTCCCATACCACTTTCTCTTTAGTTTGGCTAAAGTTTCTGCTAGTTAGTTTCTGCTTTTGAGCAGAAGGGATGGAGCTGTACACACTGCAGATGAACAGGGCACAGCGACACTCTCTCCTTTGCCCACTGCTCCCTTTCTGACAGTCTCTAACACTTACTTTTCTTTCTTCAATCCATTAATTTTCAATATCCAGGAGCTTAGGGCCCATCATTGCCCAGTGAAAGCCAGGGCTGTTTTCCTTTAGTGCCTTGCTTGGCATTTCTCAGCTCGCACATCTCTTACCAGTGTCTGCTCCGTGCTGGGAGAGCTTTGTGAGCCGTTGCCAGTCCTGGTTAGTGCCCCAGGTAACTCAGCACATTCTGCAGATGCTGTCAGCCCGCTCCATCCATGCTGCTGTGCTGCACACTTGAGCCATGTCAGCCCACATGATTCCTGTGTCACCCCTCAGATTCCTGTGCAGACGTCAACTGGGAAAATTAAACAATTATTTCTAATCCTTATTTCTCACCTTTTAAATGAGTCCATTTGTAGACTGACCCTCTCACGCTATTGTAATTTAGCTTCCATCAAACCCTTCGGGAAGGAACTTCATCAAGCAGCTTTTCTCAATCCTAATAGTCAGAAGCACCCATGTAATCCATGGCTATGTGGATTTAGATACTCCTCCAATGCATCTGAGTTCTGCTTTCCTCTACAAAAGCCATGTCATTTCCTCCATGTTTTATCTATTCCTGCTCTCCTGCTCTTATTTTTGTTGGCCCAGGAGGAATGTCAGGCTTCCTGGTTTGTAATTCCTCTCATCATCCTGAAGCTCTTCTTGGAAATTAGTGTCACATTTTTTTTTTATTCCTATGGCACAGTAGCGGCCCTGAGCAATCAGTAGCAACCACAGATAATAATTTAGCAATTTCATGCTCGAGTTCCTGCAGGGCTCTGGGCAAGTGTCAGCTGGTCTCAGCAATTCAGCATTACTCATTTTATTCACCATTTCTAAAGCATTATTGTCATCAGTTCAATTTAAATCAGATCCATCAACATATCATCCATGAAAAAAGATGCTGGAGTAAAACTTGCTAAGCAGTAGGACATCAGTGTGAGGATCTCACTGTTGTTTTTATTTATTTTTTCAATCTGCAGGCTGAAAGAGGTGACTACAGACATTACATCATCCCCTTGCTGCATACACTGATGTATGAATTGATAAAGGTAACCCACCTAGAGGTCTTGTTGGGACAAAATCCAGGGGACTCAGAAGCCACAGGAGGGACCATCTGAAGTCACTTGGCAGCCCTTGCTGGTCCTAAGTGTTTTGCTGTGCCACACTTATTCCTCTGCTGAAACAGCCCAGCGTGTGCCCAGTAAAGCCCTGAAATAGCAGTGTCAGCTATGCATTTTGCATGCACTGTATGAAAACTGAGACACTGGCACCTGTAATGTGCGTGGGAGTGACACGTTCTTCCAAATGACCCCCTTTTCTGGCAATATTTTGGTACCTGATTGTGCAAGAAGCCGCATTGCTGAAAAAGCCCTTTTGCCCAAGCACCTATCCAAACCCAGCCAAAAGGTGCACTTGCAGCCCTTCAGTGTGTGTTGCTGGAGGTCTCCAGATCAATCTTAAGGATTGGTTCTGCATTATATATTGTATTTAAGCCCAGACTGGTGTAGCTCTATGCCCTCCTGCCTCACACAGCCCACACAGATGTTTCTCCTGGGGAAAGAAGGTTGTTTGGGGTCATTGCCTGTGGCATCTCTTTAATGGATTCTTTTTCTCTCCAGGCTCCCTGCATCTCTGAAGATCTTTGCAGTAGGGTGTATGATTTCTGTAAGAAGATGCTCACCCTGCCCAAGCCTTTCTGTACCATTGGTTTAGACTATGCTGCCAGGCTAAAAATGGAAAGGACAGCCCCAGGTACGCAGGCCTTTCCACTCCACCCTTGTATGGCACAGTGAAACGCTTGGGTCTTTGAGGTGACAGCATTGTGGGTTTCAGTTCCTGAGTGGCCTTTGCCCACACAGTGAGACACAGCAAATGCGAGGCCTAGGTTGTCCCCTCCTGATTTCAGGCTGCCTTAGCTACTAGCTACATCCTTAGGATCCTCTTCCTGTCGGTGGAGATAGCATCTGAGTCAGATCCAAAACATCTAACAGCCACCTGAGCTGTCATCCAGGTAGGTGAAAGTCCAGTTGGTTCTACATCTTCCACCAGCGTGGAGACAAGTGTGCTGCTGTGCCCAGCTGGAGTCCTAGTCCAGCACCATCACCTAAGCCACTTCCCTGGAAACACTTTGTCTGCAGTCCCAAGGTCCACCTTCACCTCACTTGACCTTAGCTCAATCAATGATTCCATAGGGAGAGACTTACGGGAATATATATGGGAAGAAAAGTTGATATGGCCAAGAATGAAAACAAGGATCTGATTGCTTGATGGATAAAGGATTTTCTAAGGTCAGCCATCATGCGAATATATAGGATGAAAGGTTAATAAGGATCACCTGGTAAAGGTAAAGAGCTGTGGGGATATAGAGGTCACCTGTAGAAGGTGAGGGAGTGCCCTTTTCCGGGACTGGTCACTAGGTTGCTGGTGCTCCAGGATTGGTGGGAAGGTTGTTGAAATACCTGAACCCTGGGTTTGGAAGGAGTGGTTGAGCTGTCCTTGCTTGTCTATCTCTCCATAGAGATGGATTCAGATGCTGGGCCTCTCCAGCAGAGGTTCATCCCACCTAAGCTAACAGCTCCCTATGGGAGCATCATGGGGTTTATAAGATGATTGCAGACAGCAGTTAGGTACAGGAACAGTTTGGGCTGGATGTGGACCCTCCCTTGGCTGTTTTCCTGCTTTATGCTCTTAGTATCGGTGTAAACGGTGCCCACAGATGCTTTGCCAGATTGGAGTCAGGTGGAGAAGCCAGGGAATGGGGCTGTCCCTCCTGCTTCTGACTCTCTTCCCAAACTCCTAACTCACCAAACAAAAGAAGGGAAATACAGGAAATCATCCATGAATAGAAAGGTTTTTCTTATTTAGAGTGGTCTATTCTTGTCCTTGACTATGTTTAGCCCTGTGTCTCATTCTTGGCTCTCTTGCATAATCTCTCCAGCAATATATTTTCACTAATTTGACAGACCTACTGTAAAACCTCAATAGGCTGCTGGGAGCATCAACAAGCTGCTCTCCTGAGTCCTGTTACTATTTCTTATGCTCTGATATCTGCATGTTTTATCTCCTTGTATTTGTTAGGTATGTTGTACCAAAGAATGGTGATTTCTGAACAAAGCCTTAGAAGTGACCCATACCCATATCAGGAAAAGTGAGTCCTTGAACATGTTGTTACTTTTATCTCTGTCACAGCATTTTAATCTTACAGTTGAACCTGTCCTCTTCCTGAACTCTGAATTAATGTTTGATAGAATGGACTGGACAATTTTGGTATAAGCTACATGGCAGCATGTGGTATGGGGGGACAGAATTTGGTGGTATCCCCTGACTCTCTAAAATAGGCTTTGTGCTGGCACTCTGTATTTGCATCCCAGTTGATTTTCATGGTCCTGAGAAGTGCATAGCTCTGCTGGGAGAGACAGGCCAGAGAAAGGGAATATGTGCAATGGTTCCTCTTAAGGGATACTAGAGTTGTGAGCTTCACTCTCCCACCCCATGTCAGTAATTGGGAGTCCAGATTTCATCTTTTTCTCCCCATCCACCTGCCCTACGCAGGGTTTTCATCTTTGCAGATCCAGAGCTGCTCTCTGAAGCCATCTGCAACGCACTGGTCACCGACACGGAGGCTGCTCAGGTCTCCCAGAGCCCCCGGCTGTGCATGTCGTACGTGATCATCCATGCCATGCAGGCAGGCCTGGTCGAGGGCTGTGACATCAGTGGCTTGAAGAGAAGTCTGCAGGTAAGCAGCAGCCTTTCTACACTGACACGCAGGGATTTCTAGCAGTCCTCTCTCCTGCTGGGCACCCTGAGTGAGGAATGATTTTTCAGCAAGTAGGCAATTGCCCCAGTCCCTGCTTGCTGGTCACTGTCCCCTCTGGCCTCAGTGTTGGTTTTGGGGTGGGCTATGAGCAGCCCAAAAATCTAGTATTAAAGCCCAAAATCCTTTAGAAATAAAAGGGCTGCTGCAGCAATGGGATAGGAGCAAAAAACAGAAGCATGGGAGCCTTTTTTGTCCTCTCTTAAAAGACTGCTGCTGTTGCCACTTGCACTCAGCAGCCCATGGGGATTGCCAGCACCTGATGGGAGATGCGGGATGTCTGCAGAGAGTATCTGGGGATGAGATGCTTCATAGTGGATATGAAATAAATGTCCCAGTGGAAAAGATTCAATGAGCTCTCTCCCAGATCTCCCTCCGGGAGCTGTAGAACCCCAGCAGCACAATTAAGGGGTTCAGACAACTTTGCAGGGGCTCTCGGCAGTTTCTCCTCCTAGGACATGTTTGTGCACTGGTGAGTCTCTCAAGCTGCCACCTCTGTGGCAGAGCCCATCAGCTGTGAACCTGATGGAGAAAATGTGAACCTGGAGATGTGAACCTGGTGGAGAAAAAGCCTCTGAGAGGCCAGTACAGCCAGCCTCTCTCCTCCTGCAGCCTGGCCTCCATGGCTAGCCTGGGATCAGGAAGATATTTTTGTCTTCTGCTGCAAGATGATGATTTTTGCAAGTCTCATTTGCCCTCTTCCCACATCCCGTGCCTTTCCACATCCCTGTCCATTGAGTGTCTCCTCTTTTCATACCTCTGGGTGTTAATGGTGACCATCTGTGACAGGACATGCCCATGAGTGCTGTAGAGCACTGGTTCCAGCAAGTGGTGATGGCAGTGGAAGGTGCAGGCAGCGAGGTGAATGCAGACCGCAGCCAGTGCGTGGCGAGGCTGGAGGAGATCTACCACGCTGTCCTCAGCTCCGTGCCGGCAGGTGAGTGTTGGGCTGGTTGAACATGGGCATTAAAGGGAATGAAGTGGCTCAAGGGGAGCTGGCAGACCCCCTCCTCACTGCGGTGTCCCCCCCTTCACCTTCCTCCAGCCAGCAGCAACATCCCTCCCTCCACCTTAGCTGCATTCATCAACGGGCTCAGCGGTTGGTCCTTTCACCTTGGCTCCTTGCAGCAACCCAACCTCCTAACAGCTCTGCTCTGGAAGGATGAACTGTATGTGGTGGCAAGAGGCTGATCTGTCACACATGGAAACAGACTGGGGCAATCCCTGCTGCTAATTCACCTGCCCTGAGGCCCAGAGACACGTGTCCACCACTTGTAAAAGGTGCCATAGGAAGTCCTTGCCCACCAGGGAGGTGGTACACATTCTCCAGGGCTCTTGGCTGCTGTAAGATGTGTCCTGCCAGGATCTAGGTTGGGAAAATGCTATGCACTGCTCTTTGTGCTGATGTGGTGGACCCTGGTTCCTGCCACTCCTTTCATACCTGGCAGCTCTCTGTCCTGGCATGGTATCATGGTAGATACACATTAAAACTGACATCTCCCTCTGCCGGAGCTCCTTGCATAAACTGGGGTGGGCCAGATTGAAAATGGGGTCATGTTTCCCTCTTGCCTCACTGCTCTTGGTGAGAAGCCCTGCACCCCCTGCACTGGCCTGGTGCTTGTGGCCAGAAGGCGATGAAGATGGGAAAGCCCCGGAGGCTCAGCATGTTTTTTTCAGCCAGCATCCGAAGCAAAGTACTGGGAGGGTTCATGCACCTGGGTGGGAAAGCTGCCTGCTGCCTTGTTTGACCAAGCCTCCTTGCTTCCCCCAGGCAACACACCCTTAGGAGAGCTCCAGGGTATCCCTCTGCCCAGCCCCAACATCAGCTTCCACCTCTGGACAGAAGATGACCAGCTCTGTGAGTGCTCTTGTTGGGGACCATGGTAAACGCGGCTAGGCCCAAGGCTAGGAAACTTGAGCAGAACAAGTAATTTAGCTCCAGATCTTTGGACATGACACAAGCTTCTGCGTGGTGGGTGCTGATTGCCCCTGCCTTCGCTAGCATGGGGCACCGAGGTCAGACAAGGGCCGTGAGAAGGGAGAGGAGCAACGGAGAAGAGCTGAGGACCCAGCGAAAGAGGCAGTAAGATGTGTCTTGCCCAAGGTACCTGTTCTGAGGGGTACTGAGCCATCTTTGTGATTGGATGGGAACCAGGACTGAATGACTAACTCCTCTCAGAGTTGCTAGAGGAGCTGTTGGCCCTGTGATTGAACAAGAATAGGGAAACCGAGGCAGAATTAGAGCTCAGCATGTGTTTGGCATTATTTCCCTTCCAGGCTGCCCTGCGCTAGGCCCCACACAACGCTTGGTGACTCCTCTGTGCCACCTGTAACCACAGCTGAGCTCTCCTCTTCCCCCAGGGAAAGAACTGGTGCTGTTCATCCGCCCGCCGTCACAGAGCTGTGAGCCGAACCTGCTGAGCCAGGAGCTGGACACCTTTGAGATCCAGGACATCATTTCGGACTGCGAGTGCTGCAAACAGACCCGCTTCTCCGTGCTCTCTACCGACAGCGGCATTGAGCGGGACCTGCCCGGGGCAACTGAGGAGTCTGGAGTCCCTTGCAGCGCCGAGGCAGAGCAATCCCGGCTCCAGAGGAAGGGTGGCATTAAGAAAAGACCATCCCCACTGGACAGTGTGGCCTTTCTGCAGGCAGGCTGCCACAGCCCTGGGGCAAAGCCGGTGGCGAAGCTGCAGAGGAAGCCGGGCATCCCCCAGGCACCCGCGGCCCTGCTGCAGAGACGGCACACTGCCCGCGTGGTGCTGCTGGGGGACGACCGCCTGCTGGGGCGCCTGGCCCAGGCGTACCACTCCCTGAGGTACTGCTGCCCGCCCTGCGCTGGCCTCCTGGGCTGGGGACGGGAGGGCAGTGCAGGCACGCGCTCTTCAGCCAGGATGGAGGGACAGGGCTGGACTCTAGCGCTGCCTGGGCAGGATGGCACCCAGGTGCGTGGAGACGCCAGCCTTGGCTGGCTGCACAGCACTGCTTGGCCCCCTTAGCCCAGCTGGTGAATGCGGAAAATCTTTCCCTTCTGACTGCAAAACAGGTTAAAGGAACAATAAAACCAGGCAAGTTTCTAATGCATTTTTTTTCAATGCAGAAGGAAAAAAAAAAAAAAAAGTAAAGAAAAGCTGTTTCTTAGCCAACTCTGCCCAAGCAGGTGATCTAGGCCACAGAAAGCACTGGGCAGCAGTGCAGGTAGAAGCTTAGGGACCAGAACCAGGCAAGGAGGGGACAGCCAGTGACAGTCTAGAGCCCACCTTTACCTTTGGACACAGTTCTGTTATTTTTCCATTTCAAGGAAACGAGAAACACGACGAGTTTTCCTGACTCCAAGGCTGAACCTGCAGTTCTACCACATCCCGGTCATTACGGGGCAGCCGAATACGTTGGCCGCTGCGGTGAGTCTGTCCCGGTGGCTCGGGACCTTTTTGCTGGCTGCTAGCATCCCACTGGTTTTTGGAGGAGAAGCACAATGAGATTTTAGAGGAACTCACGTATGTCTAATGTCTAATTCCTTGAGCGAGGAGAGTGGGAGCCAGGTCGCCGCTGCTGGGCTGGGTTTGCAGGATTAATTTGGGAATCCCTCAGGCTCAGAGACGTTCAGGTTGCCCCAGCCACTCTGATGAGGGTGACTGCTGGATTAGAAATTGTATTTAGTTTTGCTGCTCTACCCAGCTGTAGGGGCATTGAGGGAGCCTTCGCAGAGAACTAACACTTTATATTCCTCCCAAACGCTTCTGAAAAGCAGTTGCTTCTTTCTGGGGACTTTGCTACAGTTTCAACTCTGAAAGCCATGACCTTGCAGTTTAGTCTTGGGCAAGTCACTTCCCCTCAGAGATCCTCAGGACAGTGATAAACAGCCACACTTGTCAAAATAGTTTGAGCTATTCTGGAGCTAGCTCTAAGTCCTGGTGAATGTGCCATTATAAAAATAAGTATTTGTTTTATTTTGTTTTTAAATTGTTCAATGAAACTGGTTCTTGAGCATCAGCACAGTGAGAACTGCAAGAAATGCTTTGCCACCTTGTCTGGACCAAGTAGGGACACAGACCCACTGTCAGAATTCAGTGTCATTAATGCAAGCATCCAATTCAGGCATCCCTCAGGCTAAAAAGGGAAGGGAAATGTCCCTGTTCTCCCAGCCTGAAGAACAGAAATGAGTTGTCTGGAAGATTCCTAGGGAAAGGGAGGTATAAGATGAGCCAAGCAGTGAGACTGGCTCTACAATGCATTGCTGGTGGTGTTGTCATGGCCAGAACTGTGAAGAATTGGCCTGGCATCATCACCTTGTCCTTTGCGTATGAGGTTGCTGCTCACAGTGCACCATTTCCCAGCCTCCTCTGGATCCTAGCAAGGTTTTTCCCCAGGAAAAGTAGTTATTTTCAAGGTCTTCCCCAGGAAAAGCTCTGGTTCTTTTGAGTTGCCATCCTCTGAACTCTGTGTTTCTCTCACAGAACTGCCCTGCTGCTAGCCGCGAGGAGCTCTGCGAGGTGGCCGGGTACCTGGGCAAAGCTGACCCGTGGTACGAGAGCAACATCAACACGCTGTGCCACATGATTCCCAAACTGGCCACCATGGTATGAGGGAAAGCCTCCCACCTCCCGCAGCCCCTGCTGAGCCTGGCTCATTTCTCCTGAAATATCCAAGAACAAGCTGATGCCCTGCAAGTCCCCTGCATGCCCCAGACAGAAGTTTACTCCCTACAGACTTGTTGTGGGCCTGCGGAAGGCGCACATGGCTCACACTGCCCTAGCCCACAAGACCTATTTGCTACCAGGGGTTTTTTCTTGGCCTACCAACAGGAAATGGCTAATTTCAAAATAGAAAATGTAAATAAGGCATGTGCTGAAATACCCCTACTCTCATTTCCTGGCGGTTTGATCCACCATTGAAAGCGCCCAGAAAGGGGCAAGTAGGTGAGTGTGAGCCTTCACCTGCCCCGTTTGCTTTGATGAGTCCTCACAGAGCAACTGAGCATTGCCATGGGCAGCAGCCTCGTTGCTTACTGTTTGTCTAGGAGGGCTTAGGGGGTTTTGTGTCAGTGTTTTTAAGACGTGTTTGTGGCTGATCCACAATGTGATTTCCCCCTCAGCCTTCCTCTCCAAGTAAGCATCTTGTGACTGATCTGTTCCTCACTGATGTGATTGCATACTATGTCCGCATGGGCATCCAGCCCGTCTGCTTCCAGGTCTATGCCGTGAAGGTGAGTGACACGTCCGGTGCCTTCACGTGGTCCTGCAGGGGCTTACTCCTCAGTGCTGACAGAGCCGTAAAAGGCTCCAAGGGCTTTCTGCTAATCTAATCCTAGATCTACGTGCTCACAGGCTCTCTCCAGCCTTGACAGCCTCCCAAATCCTCCATGTGCTCCTCCAGTGACTCCATGTAACACAACTCAGCTGCAGGCAGTAATTCTGGGAAGACTATTTTAGGATCATATAGGATAGCAAAGCAAATCTTTGGACTAGCACATGAGCCCAAGAATTTCCTGCTCTGCTGGTCTCAGTTTCACTCAGGAGCTATTGCACCTCCAGGTGATTTAGATAGTGTGATCAAATAGGAAACTTCTGGGTGGCCCTACCAACCCCCTCATATACTTTGCAGGGGCTTTACAGTGTTTCCTGAAATGCTGTTTTCTTTATTTCCTGCCAGCTTTTCTCTGAAATGGCATCAGAGTGAGACCTAATACTTGATATGAGAGCAAAGAATTGCTGTATTTGGTCATGCAACTGCAACCCCTCTTCTGCTTCTCTGGCAGCTTTCACCCTTCAAAGCTCAGGGTGGGACCATCACACATATCTCCTCTTAATCTGCCCATAGCCAGTGTGGTCATCTATTGCGTCAAAGGAGCAGCTATTACTTGAGCAAATGAACTGGGTCTTGCAAATAAATGTAAGAGCTTTTGTATTTGCTAGCAGAGCACCACAAGGACTTGAATTAATGGTCTGTAGCTTGTAAGCCCTTAGAGCACTTGGTCCTCAGTTTGTGTGGCTTGGCATTTTGTTTTCTCTGTGAATTTCTAGCCCATATTTCTCTTCCAAGACAGAAATCAAGAGCAAGAAAGCAAGTAGGTGACTTGAGCAGGGGAAGAGGAACTAACTCCAGATGAGGTTTTCAGATAGAGACACCTAAACTTCTCTGCTGTATTACAGGGTCTGATCCTGCTTCATCTAGAAACAGAGTCCTCTTTGCCATTTGGGTTAAGACCACATTGTTTTTCTCTGGCTCCTGAGAGTCTTCCTGGAAGTGAGAATGAAATCCCACAGGAACTTAATACAGGCCTGCGAGCTTCCCTTAAGGAGAGCCTCTCCAAGATTTTATCTTCATATTTTATACAAAGCAAGTTCATGAAGAGAAATTAATGAATAAACCTCAAGTAACTAGTTGATGTAGGTGTTTAAAAAAGACATTAGCTCTCTTGGAGCCAAGCCAGGACCTTCAGCTGGTGTGGAAAGTGGCTCTCCATGACCTCCATTGCCTCTGGGTAGATGATTAGGAACAGGCTCATCTGTGAGCCAGCAGTGACACCCTGTGGCAAGGCACACTGTCTGTTGGCTCTGCTGGAAGCTTCTCTGGCAAAGCCTTCTGTGAACCTCAGAAAGCAATGCAAAAATCAGTTTTCTCCATCCCAGAAAATCAGTTTTCTTCAATGCAAAAGTCCCTCTTGCTGAGATCATAGATTTCCATCGGAGATGTCACACTTGGAAGCTGTGGAGGATACCGGAATGTCACATGTCCAGCTTGGGACCAGAAGGTGAATGAGCAGGAGCCGTTCTTAGACATTTTTCTTCCTCTCTTTCAGATTTTCTTCAACGACCCAGCACAGGAGCCGGCTGAGGATGTGTTCCTCACAGAGCTACGCACCCGCGTGCCAGAGATCAGCCCCCACAGAGGTGGGTGTCCCTGCCACGCAGCTGTGAAGCAAGTGTGAATTCCAGTCCTGGGCAAAATGTGGACATACCCATTCCCCTTCAGAGCCAAATCCCAGTCTGACAGAATGTTCCCAAGCTGGGCAGACTAGAGTTGGGCCAGCATCATAGCTTTGAGAGAATAAACTAGGATTAAAAACCATCCCTTTTGCCAGATCTCTCCCCTGTTAGAAATTCTGCTTCTTGGAGCTGCCGGTTGGGACATGGATGCTTGTATGCTGGTCCCTTACAGATGTCTCATCGAGCACTTTCTGTGGGGCAAACCTGGTCTTCTGGTGCTGGCCTAGTGGATGCTTGCCAATGCAGTTGGCCAGAGACCCCTGAGTGAGTCCACTTCTCTGTATATCAGCCTTGAATAGCAGAACTGAGCAGAGCCCTGGCTCTGTCTGTAGATAGAGCAGAGAGGAGCCAACGTGCTGTGGGTAACTCCACCAAGGGGATGCCGCTCTGTGCCCATACAGAGAATCGGCATGAGTGAATCCTCAATCATTCTCCCCTCTTGCAGAATTAGCCATGTCCAAGAAGAAAACAACATTGGATGGCCCTGGCATAGACCTCACAGTAACATACAAAAAGGTAAGAGGGGCTCTGGGCAGCCTGAAATGCCACTGCTCACAGAGACACCAACATGGCATGAAGCTCCTCAAAGTGTTTTTGTCCCCTTTCCTCCTTCTGAAATTGCACTCCAGAAGAGCACATGTTGATCCTGGGGTCCTTTTAAAGCCTGTTAGTGAACCCTGTGGTAGTGAAAGACAATTTCTGCTTTCGTGTTCCTACCCCAGATGTGGTCTGAGAGTCTACCCCCTTATACAGGTCCTGCAGGACTTTGCTCAGCAAACACTCCCTAGGAGCACTGTGCAGTTCATCGGGGGTGCCTTATCGGGCCAGAGCATACAGATGTGTACTGCTCTGCTTCATCAGACTAAAATCTCCCTCCTGTTCTGCTGCTTTTTTGTCTCTGAGCTGAGCTCTGCTTTCCCTATCTTTCTAATTAGGAAAAATGAATGAGAAAATCCGCATCTAGCCTGCACCAACATTCTTGGCATCAGGTTCTCCCCACCCCAGCCCTGTCAGGCCTAGTCCCTCGCTTAGACTGACTTTAACTGTCTTTTGTGCAGGTGGTGGTGAGTGACCGGGTGAAGGAGGTGGCAATGTCCCTACGCTCCACAGGCCTGGTGATGAAAGCCATCCCTGCTGATGAGGTCGAAGGTGGGTTCCGTACTCCTGTATGGAGTAAATCTGACTACAGAGGTTAGTGCTTTTTGTGCCTGCGCTGTGCGGGTTGAATCAGTGCCCTGCATAGATCAGTGTTACCATAGTCTGTGATTTTGCATTTCCTCGTGAATGATGTGACCGGGGAAACGACTTGGGGTTCAGTGTAACCATATTCTGGGCTTGGCAGCATCGTCTTCCTGCAGCAACCTTTCTCTTCCACCTTGTCCTAAGCAAAGTCACTGAGGTTTCTACCCTGAGCATGATCCGCTCTCCTCATGGAGCTTGCCAGAGTGCTCCTTTTCTGCCCCTATCAGTATCCTACAAATTCTCTGCCAGTGCACCCTAGTGACAGAAGTGGCACCAGTCCTACTCAGAGCTGAGCTGAGATCGTGCCATGGTCAGAGGCTAACAAGCCACTTCTACTGCAGGTCTTGTGTGCCTGAATGTGAACATCACTGAAATTATCAAGAGCAACAACTTGTCGGGAAGGTCGTTCTCAGTAAGTAGCTGTGACACTCAAAGTGCATTGGAAGCCCTTAAGACAATGGTGAAGGGGGAAACCCGCTGTGGGGGGGAAGGCTCTGCTCAGATGATGCGTTGGTTTTATTTTCCATGGAAAAGTCTAGTTTTTTGAACCAGAGTCCTAAACGCAACCATGCTAGACCATGTCTTGGGAGATCCAGGCACTACAGGAATAAGCCAGCGCTGGACTGATTCTGTGACCCAAGGAACAAAGTGGAGAAATAGGATTAACCGTAGTCCTCGTGGCTCTGCTTTATTGGGTACAGTAAAGGGTCCATAGTCAAGATCAACTCCATTAGCTCCACACCTCCAGCCACAGAGTCCTCCCTAGGTCCCACAGGGCCTGTAGGAATTGGGGCCATATTCTTTAATGAAGCGTAAACAAGAAGCAGGAACTTCAATAAATCTAATTACTACCTCGGAGAGATTGATGTGCAGGACATGGGGCTGAATAACCTGACTTCTGTCCTTTTTGTTTTACTCGGGAGTCCAGGCAGACCCTGGAGGGCACGCTGCCCTGCAGGAATGTATCACTGCAGTCAGGCCGCAGCTGATTGTGCCGTCCTCCTTTGGGATAGCCCTGGAGCCTTCAGTCTCTCTTTCATGGCCAGAGCAATTGGGCTTAGGACCTGCAGCTTTGCTGGCCTTTTCTGGCCTGCAACAGCTCCAGTGTGCGCCACAGGCATGCATCCCAATCCTGCCTGAAACACTCATATCCATCCTTCCAGCGTGGCTGTGTAACTGGTTTGGACCTTCCCTGGGAAGACCTTTGCAGTGACTGCTGGTGTTCTCGGCTAGCCAGCATGCTCATTTGATTGTTTTCACATGGCTTTTGAAAACACTGAGGTGCAGCAGCCCATACTGGCTCCCAACATACACCAAGGCCCAGGAGAACTGCCCATGGCCCCTATTCCTCATGCCTCACATCTGCCATCCCAAACTTTGCAGCCTTTGCCCATCACAAATTTTGCCTCAGTTTGAGATTACACAGAGAGAGACACTTCCTTCTTTAAAGCATCCACCTTACACCACAGTCTGAGGTTAAAAACGAGAAAAATGCCATCATTTGTCCTTTTGTGTTCCATCTGCCTGCACCATCAGACACAACACAGGCCAGGGAAGGGAAGTGAGGCTCTCACTGTGTTCTTCTTCCTCTCTTGTTCCAGGCTGTGGCAAGCAGGTTGAGGACACACAGTATCAAAATCAGGAGCACAGAGCAGAGACCCTTCACACTGTGTCTGGACAAGGACAGCAGAAGAGCTTATAGGAATGTGATCAGGTGAGGAGGCCTTGCGTACTGGGCTTTGTGCATCTCCCTCGTGATCCAGTGTCCCCAGACAGGGGTTCCCAGAACAGCACAGCTGTTCGCTGGGATGTCCTACTCCTCAACTAATTATGTATGACAAAGACCTGTAAGTAAATTCATTGCTTCTACACAGAAAGCAGGCAGAGTTAAGGTCTCCTACCTTTGCGTTTTTAAGTGTTAGCATGAAAATCAGAATGGCTGTCATACTTTAAGACAGAATTGAGACTCTGGAAAGAGAGGTGCCTCCAAGGATAAACTAAGATATTAGATCACCTATATCATGCTGTGGAGCTGACCCTCACAGCATGCATTCCTCGCCAGGGTATTTCAGGCATGCAAAGTTGGGCAGAGAGAATTCAGCCCTGGGTAAACAGCAGAGATTAATATTGATATAGTAATTGTAGCAATGTGTGATGTGTTGGAAGTGAACACATGGGTCCTGTGATTGATTCAGGTCTGTGAGCCACATGGAGAACAGGTGAAACGTGAATTTCTGAGAGTCAAACCAAGCCAGGCTAAGGACACTGATTTTGTGGTCAGACATAATACACATCAACTCATCTCCCTAGTCAAAAACAGTGCAAAAGCATAAAAACCTGTGCATCTTAGTACAAAAGCTTTTCCCCTTCAGTCAGTGGAGTGACTTAAGAGTTAGTCTGAGATCAGAATCTGGCCCTCATGGGCAGATTTGCTCCTACAGTAAAAATGTTCATTTTTTCTTACAGCATGGAAGTATCTCCTTGCCTAGAGCCCAGCTACTGCTTGCAGAAGACAAGGACATTGAAATTCAGCCTGCACGAAGCAGAGGATGTGGGGCTTGTGAAATACATGCCCAAGTCTTTGCTATTGCCCATCAACACATTTGCAGGTGTCATTCAGTGACGAAGACAAGAGAAAACACATGAGAGAGGATGTGACACTGGGCCATCGTAGAAGAAATGGAGAAAGAAAATACACTAAAAGTCACTGACTGATTTTACAAAGGTAATGCTACTTCTAAAGCTGCAGAACTGGAGAGGGATAGAGCTTGAGGAAAGCAGCCACACTCCGGTGAGTGACAGCGATGACCGCAGCTAACATCCCCCTGCCATGGGGCAGGGTGTTGCTGAAAAAACAGCAGTTTTAACCTTTGGTGCAAGCTCAGGAAAACTTCAAACATTGTAATTTCAGGTGAAGGACTGGGGAAAATATGGCTGAGGTGATGACTACTTGCTATGGTTGTGAAACAAGTAGGAGTTTCTATCAATAATATTTATTTTGGTGGTGTGTCCTGGTCTAACAGGGGTCAGGGCCCTGTTGTGCTGGGTTCTGCACACAAAACTCTAGCTCCAGCACAGAGCAATATATTTGGGCAAATTATCAGTTATTATTCCCCTGACATTGACTCAACAGACCTCATTGCAACCTGACCGCAGGTAGGAGAGTGTATGTCCAATGTAGCTTCTATGGAAGCAGTGAAAAACCCACTGTTGTTTCAGGGGTGGAGCACAAAAAGTAACAATAACGTGTGAAACAGGGACATGGGAAATTTGGTGCAATATTTTGCAGTGATGAATACAATAAGAACAGCTCAAGGCATGCAGGTAGCTGCAGAATATGCTCTCCACTCACTGCTTGGTTGTGAATAGTGCTAAGTTTGCTCTAAGTGCTTGTTCTTTTCTGAACAACCTCCTCTGGCAGGAGGTTGCACAGCAGCTCTTGGAGTTCTGAACTCTATTTCTGACATCTGCCGGGGACCTCACTGCAGTCTCACTATGTGACCTCCCAGTACCTGCTCTGGAGACTGTGCTATATCTCTGAGCTAAGCCCAACTTGAGTTGTGTTTTTCTAGGTGTACAACCTTGCAATCCTACCAGCAAGGACCTCATGGACCTCCTTCATTAGGTCAGATGGAATCAGCCAGTGGTATGTCTGTCATTCCACGCTGCCCTGCAGTCCTGCTTAGGACTGTGTCCATCACATGGGAAAAAGAAGAGTGGAATAGTGCAGGTGGGATCTATGGAGGGGTAGGTGCCTGGAACACTTCTCCATTCCTGGTGCAGATGTCCTCTCCTGGTTTGCAGATGGGCCACACTGGGCAGCAACAGCACAACTCCTGCTTCCACCCAGCTAATTTTGTTTTAAACATGATGATTGTGGGAATAGCGAGCGTAGGAAGCTCCTCTCTTCAATCCAGTTTGTTGCAGGCTGAAGCAATGGAAAAAGAAAACACATTCTTTTACTTTTTGAATCTGGTCTGTGCTATCTGGGGTGTCTCCAGGGAGTTATTAAATTCCCAGTGGAGAGGATTTGGGGCATTCTTTCTATGCCACTATCATCTTTTATTTTCTTGGCTCCCAGGTGGTTCCTTGCCTGGGTTGCCTTCAGTCTGAGGTGCTTACTCAGATCAGCTACCCAAAGAAAGTCTCCTCTAGCTTTCCATACTTGCACAGCAGCTCTTCCCAGCCTTCTCCACATGGGACCACTGGGGAATCTCTGGGCTTGACTTTGCACTTCAAGGTGATGCTGACCCAACTGGCTGCAGTTACCCTGGCAAATCTATGTCTCAGCCCTTATAGCTTGTGTCAGATGGAGAAATGCTGCTGCACTGGGGTGAAGCTCAGATTTTCTGCCCCAGTTCTGTCCATGCCAGGACAAGGGTGAGCTCAGGTGTAAGGTTATGGCCACAGGTGCCTCCTGAGAACAGCTCAGTCCCTCCTGCCATGTGCACAAGGCTTTAGTGGTTTTTCTCTCAGCCTTCCCTGGCTCCTGTCTTGCAAAAACAAGTTTTGCGCTAGCAGATTCCCACTTTTGTCCCTGAGCTGCTTCACACATTCTCATCTGGCATTTTGTCTGTTTCCAAGCTATAGCCTTATTCACTCTCACTTTAAATGAACAATACAGCCCAAAACAACCCACTGAAATGCACTACTAGGGGCAAAATAACTCTAGAGCTGTTGGCAGGTGACCAATATATAGCAATGTAAAGAGTCTTCCACTCTGAAAAAACATTTAATCCCCAAACCAGTCCAGAACAGTCAAATATTACACTGAGTGACAGTAAAACAACCACATCTTCAAGGAAGCAGCCCTGAAATGTTTGTAGATGTAGCTCTTTGTTCCAGGCACAGTCCCATGCAGGAGTCACCAAGCTGCAAGGTCTCAGGTTGATCCTTCAGCCCTGCTTTTCACCTTGATTTGTCCACAGTTGCCAAATTAATGCCCACCACTGCCTGCTGTAGGCAACAATCATTTCAGCCCTGGAAGGACACTGAAGTTGGAAAAGAGGCTCAGAGGCAAGTCAAGAAATGCTGCAGTCACACACTGTCCTCCATGAGCGTCTGCGCAGAGTGAAGAGGGGTTTGAGGGACTGAGTGGGGCAGTTGTCACCTCTGTCTCATTGGGGCTGCGCTGGAGGGGGCTGCTCCAACGAGCAAGCATGGCCAACACGTAAGGACCCGTGAGGCCGCGTGCAAGCGTGGAGACCACGGTTGGCTCTGTACATTTGTAAATGATGTAGATGGATAATAAATTATTTGTATAGGTGACAATCTGTATCAGAAGGTGCGATCCTTTTCATGTTGGTTAAAATATGTTTTAGAAGAAAAGAGCAGGAAAAAAAAAGGCTCTTTTTTTTATGACTGCACCAGTCTGGGGAATAAATGAGTAGGAACAGAAAGGCATTGGTGTAATTTATGCCCTGTGGGTGAAGTCCCACCACAGAGTAAGTCCCTGCGTCCAGAGAACTCTCAGGTGCCAGGATGGGCAGAAGCGGCAGAATCCCATAAATGCGAAAGCCCAAATCCGTGTCCCCCGTGCTAACTGCCACTGGACTCCCCTCTGTGCTGCTGCGGTCTGTCCCAATCACCTCAATTCAAAGCAGCGCCTAAGGGCAGCGGAGCTGGTGCAGGGGCTGCAGCACAGACCTTCTGAGGGGCAGCTGAGGGATCTGGGGCTGTTTAGTCTGGAGAGGCTCAAGGGGGACCTTGTCGCTCTCTACAACCACCTGAAAGGGGGTTGTAGTGAGGCGGGAGTTGATCTGTTCTCCAAAATAACTACTGATAGGACAAGAGGAAATGGCCTCAAGTTGTGCCAGGGGAGGTTCAGGTTAGATATTAGGAAAACTTTGTACACGGAAAGAGTAGTCAGGCTTTGGCACAGGCTGTCCAGGGAAGTTGGTGGAGTCACCGTCCTTGGCAGTGTTCAAGATGCGTGTACATGAGGCACTTAGGGACACAGTTTAGCAGGATGGTGTTGAGGGGCTTACGTTGGACTTGATGATCTTGAAGGTCTTTTTCAACCATAATGATCCTATGGGGGTGGAGAGGAGGAGACCGTTGTGAGGCAGCTCCATGAGGGAGCCGGGGTGAGAAAGCCACTCCATGGAGCTGGATGGGGCGGGCAGGATGAGGTGCCTGCGGAGGCACAAGTGAAGCGTGGGGGAATAGCCTGGATGGAGGGAGGACCGTGGGACACCGCCGGGATGGGGCAGGATCGCGGGGGCATAGCCGGGATGGGGCAGGGCCCCGGGGCACAGCCGGGATGCAGCAGGGCCG
>NW_010585131.1:47987-87285 GCF_000705375.1 Tinamus guttatus
CCGGGCGTCCCCCCCGCGGGCCCCGCCCCGGGGGCCGCCGGTGCTGGCCGGGAAAGGGGAGCTTCATTCGTTGAACGGAGCCCCGCGGGTCCGCCTGGCACCGGGGCAGGGTGCGGGGGAGAGGAAAGAGGGACCCTGCTCGCGGCCGCGGGGCGGGAGGGGAGGAAGGACGGAGGGAAGGGGAGGATGGAGGAGGCACGTGTGGAAGGAGGGCTGGAGTGGCCAGGAGGAGGGATGGAGCCCGGGAGAGGCACGGGGCGCCGCGCTGCCCTGCAGGGCAGGAGCCTGGGGCTCGCACCGGCTCCTTCGGGGTGACCGGGGCAGGCGCCGGGGCGGGCAGGGGGTTCCCCAGCCTGGGGTGGGAAGGAAGGATCCGGTGCTGTGGAGGATCCCGGAGCCAGTTCCACTCCACCCGCTCTCCTTCCCCATCCCTCCATGTGCCCCTCAGCCCCTTGCAGCGGGCAGGGCTGGTGCAGGCAGAGGGAAAAGCGAGGACAGGGCAGGGAGCAAGACCCAGCTCTGCCCAGCATCCCTCTTGCTGCCGGGCTGGGGGGGCTGCTGTCTGCTCCGAGGTATGTGGGGGACAAGCCCCTGGGGTTTTCATGTCCTAGTGTCACCTCCAAGCTCCCCAGGCAGCGCTGGCACCCAAGTGCTCCTCATGGGAGCAGTTCGGTCTCTGGTTGTGGCTGGGGGGAACAAAATCAGCTGGGGCAATGCAGAGATGCAGCTTTAGGGCATGCTCCCAGGGGATCTCCATCCGGGCCAGGGGCTGTTCAGCTTCCTGGAAAGGTACCCAAGTTTTAGTCCTCCTTGGCACCTTTCAGCAGAGCAATATATATATTCCCTCCTGCCTCGCCTTTGGAAGATGGAAACCCCGACCTTGGGAGGATCCAAACCTGAGCACGGCCATCCCCTGAATCCTCTTTTCCTGGCAGCCAGGTGACACCAGGGTGGTCCAGGAAATCTTCAAGCATTTACTGAGCTCAAGGGGCTGAATAGGGCCCAAGCATCTCCCCTGGGGGCCTGCGAGTGAGGATGTGGTGGCACTGATGTTTGTTCGTTTGGTGAAATTCTCCAGACACCGAGGCCCTGGGGGAGGATCCTCAGGCTGTGCAAGAACATGGCAAGGGTTAGTATCTCTCTCTTTTTTTTTTTTCCCCAAATGTTGCCCCAGGTGGCAAAGCTGTGCTTTCTCACGAGTTAATTAGTGGGGAGAACTGGGGCACTGGGGAAACAGTGCTGTAGTTTGATGACCACTTCCATCTGAGCAGGATGAGTCCTCCAGGAACCGTGTGCTCTGTCCACCTCTTGGCAGTCCTGGCATCTCCCATCCCCTCCTGTCTCTCCAGATGGTTTCTCCCAAATCATGCAGGTAGCAGGGCCTGGATCTCCTCTGGAGAAGCTGCCCCAGATCCAGACAGACTTTGCTGTGCTCCTGCTAGCCCAGCCTGTGAATGGAGGGTTGATTCCCACGGGTTGTGAGCCGCCTGCCCAGGCTGCTTTCTCTGGCTGTGAAAAGCACACAGCTAAGTTAGGCACCTCTTGGGATGGAGCCCAAGCAAAGAGCTTTGACCTCCCTTGTCCCCAGGGTGCTGTCAATCAATCGCTCAACTTTAATCATGCAATAAATCGCTGGAATCTCAGCCTGCACTGGTTGCTGCTGTGACTCATCTCAGGCTTGCTGCTGACTGTCTAAATGTTTTCACCAAAGACATATGGAGTGAAAGTCTCCAGCTATTATACTCCTCATTAGCGATACTCTCTTCCCCGGGGCTGTGTGACGACTAGAGCATCTCCAAGTTTAAATCAAAGATTTCTGCTCTTACTTGTTTGCTGGGTTGAGACCTGCAGAGGTCCCTATCCAGAGGTCCCTTTGCTGTGGCTAATTTCTGCACCCAGCTCTGCCACGCAGCCTTAGCAAAACAGTCTCTAGAGAGATCTCCTCTTCTGCCTGCACAATGTGCCAGGTTTTCTTCTTCTCAGGCTCCCCGTGTCCACACTTGCCACTGCCGTAGGATCTTGTGGCCATCACACAGGCTTTGGGGGTGCGTGGTGTCCTTTGGGCTTGTCACCATTACAGGAAAGCTGCGATCTGGTCTCTGCCTGTGATTGCTGGTGTTTCGGAACTCTGCATCAGTCCACATCTGCCTGGAGAAAGCATCTCCTGAGCTAGCAGGAAAGATTCACGTAAAACACAGTCAGTCTCCTAGACTGGCTTAATTACGTGAAATCGTAGAGGAATTTAGATCAGGAGGGACTTCTGATCCAGCACTCTGTTCAAAGCAGGTTTCCTGGCTAGATCAGGTTGCCCACACCCTCATTGAGAAGATATCTTAAACCAAGGATGGGCATCCCACCACCTCTCTGGTTCCTGTTCCAGTGTCCAACCATCCTATGAGGAAAAGGATTCCTAATATCTGGAATAGGGAATCTAGAATTTGGCAGAGGGAAGGGGTCTTCATCAGCAAGATCATCTTTCCATCCTGTCAGCAGTTGTCAGTGTGCTCTCTTTTAGTCACCTGGACAGATTCAGTGGTTTCCCATGAGGGTAATAGATGTGTCCCATGCAGTGCTATAGCCGTGCCCCCTTGTCCAGGGATTTCCCACATCCCACAGTGTCTCTTCTGCATTTCCAAGCTGAGAGTCTGAATTCAGTGCAATGGATTTCTTTACATGGGACAGCTTCTCTCAATATCCAAAAAGCAGCAGCAGCATCTTACGATGCTTAGGACTTTCCTGAGTGTTCACTGAAGATACAAGGGGAAGAGAGAAGCTGCTTAGGATAGTTTTAAATGAAGCAGAGGGTGAAGTTTGGGGCTGGAGGAGGCCAGAGTGTCAGGCTCTCTCCTGGGGTTCTTGAGCAAGCTGGGGACAGTGGTGAGGTGGAGAAGGAGAGCACTGGCTGCAGGACTCATCTCTCTGGCTACAGCTGAGGAGCCGAGGGCTGGCTGTGAGCTGGTCTCCTGGGCTTGCAGGTGCCGATGGGATGAAATCTCTTCCCACCCTCCTGATGCAGACGAGGGAGAGCAATCAGGCACTGCCACCTCCTCCCTTTGTGTGCAAAGGTGAGGAATCATCTCTCCTGTCTGGGATGGCTTCAGCTAATGAGGGTATGGGATGAGAAGGGAGAAGAGGTGACACTGACACCTGCCTCAAGCCCTTGAGCTCACTCACTAGGAAAGAGCTGGCTGATAATCTGAGCCAAATATTTCTACTACCAATAATGTGAGTCATTGCTTCACTGAACACAGGACCGGAGTGGCAGATGCCCTTTCCCCAGGCCCATTCCTGTGCTACCATGAGTGATTAGATTCGTCCTTAGCTAATGAAAGCTGCAGGAAACTCATATCTTTGCTTACTGGAGCATCTGTAAATAATCAGTCTTGTCATTTTCGCCTCGTCGCAGAAATGACACTTTAAGAAATGCAGCTTCTTCCTGGCAGGTCCACAGCTGCCCTGAAGTACGGCCAAACCCCAGGAATGCTTGAAAGTGCAAGTTGGCTCTCCTGTCCACAACCACACGGATGTCACTACCTGCTTGTCCGTCATGTTGGCAGGGAGATGTATCTGGACAGCCACAGCTGGCGAGCAGGCAGCTGAGCCCCCCTGGTCGGCACCCACTGTGAGGCCCTGGGTGCTCAGCGGGCGCCGGGTGCGCTGCGTGGTGAAATGTCCAGGCCCACAAGGAGCTCCGGAGCGCAGAGAAGCGCCGGCTGCAGCATCCTGCTCCCCTAGCAACTCTGTGCAGACCCCTAGCAACTGCAGCCTGGTCCCCTAGCAACCGCATCCCAGGCCCTAGCAACCCCACTCAGGCCCCTAGCAACAGGGCTAAGGAAGATGTGAAGGGAGCCCACGGGGTTAGCCCATCCCTGCACAGCGCCGGATCCCTGGGCCATCAGTCCCCAGGCCAGGCTGTGTCCCAGCCACACGGTTCCGAATGGGAAGCAGTCGAGGGCTCCGTGTGCTGGTCGTGGTTTGAATGTGGCTTGCACGGCCAGGAGAAGTGGGAGCTAATCTCTAAGTAATCCTAATGCACTTCTAAAACAGTGGGAAACTCTTCTCCGAACTGGCCAGGCTAACCTAAAATGCTTATTACCTCCTCTGTTAAACTTCTTCTGCCATCTGCCTTGGATGCATGGCTCACTCTGGGAATGATTTCTCAAAACAGTTTTAAATGGAGAATAGATGACCAATTTGTGCTGGCTCTTTTGCCATGTACCTTAATGCTGACTTAACTCTTCCTGCTCTGTAACCTTTACCTCTGGCCCACTTTCTATTTGGGATTCCCAAGTCAAACACGGACTTTTTCAGTTCCCAGATCTTGGGTTCCCCAAAAAGTCTATCTTCCAGAGCTGGCTTCCCCTTAGCAGTGTTTCCTCCTGCCTTTGCACGGGCAAGGTCCCAAGGCTATAGGGAAACCAACATTTTGGAGAGGAGAACGGTGCCATGGAGATTCAAGGGAAGCAGAATTTGTCCCTGCGCAATGATTTTTAATGTTTTCTCATAGCCTGGCTTTGCTGTAGCTTCCCCCACCCCTGCCATGTGTGTACATGGCAAGAGAGCCAGATTAGTTTGTGCGAGATGAATGTGTCATTGCCCAGCACTGATAAACGCCCACTGATGTGTCTGTGAGAGCCAGACATGGCTGGAAGCTGGAAGGGAAGCCTCCGACAGCCTCATAACATGCGACATCCTTATGTGACCCACGAGATAACCCTGTGTAAATCAGAGCACCTCCCTCTGCATCAGGCCAGGGCAGGAGGGAGAGGCAGACCAGGCTGTGGTTGCTGTGGTGGTTGTGGTGGCTGTGGTGCTGTCAGGCTTGCTGGGTACTCGTCCTCTGTCCCAGGCTGTCTGAGCCCACTGCTGCTCTCTTCTAAAACAAATAACATCCTGTTTTCCTCCCGTCCTGCTGAGAAGCTCCAGAATATTTGCAGGACATTGTGGGTGAGGTTACAGAAAGCACAGGGTGTTAGATTGCTATTATGAATTATGGCAGGGTAGGGTTTTTTTTTGCTCAGTGCATCTTGAGCCCTGAGCAAGTGACATCCCCTTTCCTTGCCTCAGTTTCCCCAAGTGGGTCATAAAGGTGATGTTTGCTGCTCCAGAGGGCAAGGAAGCTCAGCTCGCCAATCTGAGCACCATGTGGGCCTTTCCCTGCCGTAAGCTGGGAAGGAGCCTATGCTGGGACGGGAGCAGCTGTGGGGTCTTCCCCTCCATGACTCATAGGACACCACTTGGTGCTATACATGGGCCAGAGTTTAGCCCTAACGTGTTAGAGGAAGGAGTGTGCATAGTCTGGTCCCCCTGATGTCCTTCCATTTGATGGAGGTGCCTTAAGACCTTGGGGAACCCATAGTGGCTGTTGCTGGACCCAGCATCAGTGCAACCTTTTAAACATGCCTGATGGCAATAATCTAGCAGCATGTGCAAAACAAGCACTGCCAAACCTTTTCCATGGAGAGGCCTGGCATGGCATTTTAACCTTATTCGGTCCAGGACGTGGCTGTTTTCAAACCCTGTCTTTTAAAACTTCACATCTCTCATCTTCCTCCTGCACAGGCAGGGACCAAAGGGAAGGGCAGAGTATCCCCCTGCCTTGCTCTTCTCAGTTTCTCCTCATTCCCAGCCTAGATGTTTTCAGCCAGCACACCAGCAGCTCTAGCAGTTCTGAAGCATGAGAGATATATGTTCCTCACTCCAGACATTTCTAGGTCCCTTAGCCCCACACTGTTCAGTAGAAGGGAAACGCCGGGGCTTTCTAGGCTTTATAAGCAGAGCCAAGCCTGGCACAGTGACGGCATGGAAGGAAGTACTGCCAGTAGAAGCTGGTGAAAATGATGCTTGTTTGTTAGGCTCAGAGGGCTGGAAGCTTGGACAAGGTTGCCTGCTGGCCTCCAAGGTCTTCCTTCATGCAGACGCTTCATACATATTGCATGTGTGTTTGGAGGTGGGTACAGCAAGCCAAGCTACCTCTGGTGCTAATGCAGCAACAAACAGACTTGTTCCAGTACCCAGCACTACATCAGTCATAAGGAAAAATCCAGTCACCGGCAGCTCAATGACCTTCCATGTGGCAGGTACTTTCCGTGTGAGCTTGAGTCCCATCTTGCTTGCATCCATGCACACATGAAGACGAATGGCAGAGGTCCTTGGAGTTTCACTCACTCCCAGCAAGGAGCCTGGAAATGAGTTTAAGGCTGTTACGTGCTTAACAGTTTTGCTGATCTAGGTCACAGATGTGTCGTGTTTGCTGGCAGGAGTCTGGGACAGGCCAGGCTACACTTTTGTCTTCAGCACCCCTATAATATTCCCTGTTTGCTAATGTGGCTCACATTTCATTGGCAGAGGATGAGATTATTTCCATGGCTGACTCGACCACAACCATTGATGACATTGAAGGGGAGCTCTTCAAAATCGAGAGGATCAGAGAAATCCTGGTGAGGAGGGAGTCGGAGCTGCGATACATGTGAGTATCCTGTCCCTCAAGCACACCAGTTATACAAAGCAGAGAATTTAGTATTAGTCCCATTAAAGCTAAGCAACCCAATCAAACTGCAACAAATTTTATTAGTTGGGTTACAACAATGCTAGCAATCATGGTCTCAGTTAATGCAGAAAAGAGTCATTAATACCATTAAGTTGTTATGGTCAGACCAGCCTGAAATCCCATGCTCTCAAAGCCTTTTATTTTTTTTATGGTAATGGCAAAGATCATATTTGCCGGGCACTTGACATGCTGCTTGTCCAGTGCATTTTTGTCACCACCAGATCCTGAACTGCAGGGAACACAAGAACCTGGTAATGGCCACGTAAACCTGTTATCTCAGGGAGCTGTAAGCAGAACTTGGAATTAATGGTGTGATTTCGATCGGCATGATTTGAAGTGATGGCCTCTGAGAAATCAGCCTGGTTCCCCTGAAATATATTGCTGAATGGGAATTTTGGAAGTCATAAAAAAGTGAAGTGCTTAAGTTCTTTCCATGGCAACTGGTACCTGACTCTCCAGGGCGCCTTCAGCGATCACATGTGCTGGCTTTTCTTGTCCCTTTATTTGGTATGCATTTGGAAAGTAGAAGAGAACCATGTACAGAAACAGTGAGCCAGGGTGGATATGGCTGCAAAATTAAGCACTTGAGTGAGGAGTCTTCTGAGACAGGTATTTGAGCTGTGTGCATGTGCCATGAGGAAGTGGAGCATGTGCTGCCAACTTTCAGAGTGCACCACTGGGCAGGACAACAGCTCTGCAAGTCCACAAGAGCCGAGTGTTTGGGCTGAGAGAGCTGAGGATTGCCTAAAGCCGAGAGACACGCAGTGCTCATGATGCAGTACCATGCAGAGATGTTACTTGGCTGGTCAGTCAATAACTGTCGGTGATTTTGTTCCTGCTGGAAACAGCAGACCTGAATGTTACAACATTTCTGAGATGTCTGTGCTATAGAAAATGTTGAAACTCCCCAAATCCCTTTTTTTTTTTCAAAGCAAAAGGAAAGGGCAACATTTCCTGAGGGAAATTCGGCTGTGTACATCACATGCTCCATGCAGGAGCCTGGTCCCAGGGTGGGATTGGGGAGAGGACAACCAGGGCTAATGCTGCACAGTTGATCTCACGTCATGGAAATAAATGCATAGAAATAAATGCAGCTCCAGCAGAAACCTTCTGGGTGCTTGCCTTTGCCATCTCTCCCACGTTTTATTCAAATGAGGATTTTTATTAGTGCTCATTTATTATTTTTATTAGCAATTTAACAAGCTTTAGCTGCAATTCAGCTTTAATAATATTCCAGTTATTTGCTTATTGCAATGTTACTAAGTGAACTACTAATAACATTTTCATACTTTCAGAATGAGTGCTTGTGGCAAGCAAGCTTAGCTGCATGTATATGAGTTTGTGAGCAATGGACAAATTGCATGCTTCCAAAGCAGTGGGGTATAAAGCAATAGTGAAAATTTAGGAGAGAAATAGGAGGGAAAGGCCAGCTGTAGCAATACAGTTTTGGGAGGATTCAACCTGGGATTTATATGGAGAGGGGCCTGAAGCAGGCAGAGCAGCGCAGGGTAGGTACTGTTGATGGGACGGGAATCCTTTTGCATCAGAGCACCAGCAAGTTTCTAACGGTGGATCCTGGGGTCCTGTGGTGCTTTAGGGTTCATGTCAGAGCATCACATCTTTGGGAGCAGCCAGAGCTCGCATGGAGCGGTGAGTGAAAGAACAGGGAGACATAGCTGATGCTCAGTGCAGGGATTGCACTTTGAGCTGTGCCCGCTTTTCCCTTCAAAGCGCACTTCCAGGTTCCTGCGGTCCTGCAGCAATGGTTCCTTTGAGGACTGTCTTTTAGGTGTCTGTCCTGTGAAGATCTCCTGTTGATGCTCTGCATGCAAGCTGAGGGCTTTGTGGTGATGAAATGAGGAGCAGTGCCTAGAAGGACAGATTGATACACAGAGCTCCCAAATATTAGCATTGGTGAACCCACTCTGTGTCCTCACATGCGACTTTTACTAGTCTCTAAAACAAGAAAACTTGTAATATGCAAACAAATCCAGACATTGTCAGACGGAGCCCAAAATGGAAACACCAAGAGGAACATCTGGGATGTTCTCCTGCAGCGAGATTGCACAGGGTCCCTCTTTTGACAGTTTATTTTCCCTTCCCTAATTAATATATTTGTGGTGCCCTCCTCTCAGCTGACAAAGCTGCAGCTGTGAGTAGCTCCCAGGAAATGTGACTCATCCTGGACCCAGTGAATTGAGTCACTCAGCGGAAGGGCCAGCAGGATTATCGGAGATGCAGAGATAGCTCTTAGCAACACACACTTCAAAGACACTTCTGTCCAAGGTGCTACCATAAGCCACAGATCATGTATTTTGACTTTCCATCACTCACAGCTGCAGAGCTTGACGTCCCAGTGATCTCAGCTGTGCTCTTGCAGGTTGGCTGCTTTGCCACATGTCTTGCAAACATGCCAGGAGTCTTCTGCATTCAAGGCTTGGAAAAATTGTGAAACTTGAGCTAAGGTGCTGGAGTGCCTGGTAGGGTTTAGGAGGAGGTATGGCCTTTAAGTTGCTTTTCTCTGAGTGAAAAATGGGTCAGACTTTGGAAACTCATCTTCAGAGGAGCACAGTAACTCAGCTGACGTGCCCATCACATCTGGAAAATCTAGAGGCGGATTTTTGGTGCAGAGATAGTTTCATTTAGCCTCAGGTCATGAAACACAGGTGGAGAGATGCCAGATGATCTGGCCAGGGCATCTCACCCATACTGTAGTAAGCCTGGAAAGAGAAGAGAAACATTCTAAGTCTTGGCTCAAGAGGTCATCCTTGATCAGGAGATCCACAGTCTTGCCAGAGTGGCATCTGGTAGCATGCTGTCGGAGAAGACTTCAGGAGATGGGAAGCAGGCAGACACGGATTAGTGCTGAGGATATTGGAGAAGCGGCTTGTCTCACCTGCAGCAGAGTCACCTTCCTGGGGAGATGCTCAAGGATGGCTTGTCTGGTGTCAGAGAAAGCTCTCAGCCAGGAGTGCTGTCTGCTGCTGGGGTTTTCCTTACCAAGAGAGAGTAAAGCCCTTCAGACTGAAGCACTGACATTATCCATGGCCAGACAGATCACTCCTAGGTCTCCTCTAAGTGGGGCTTTAGCTAGGGTACAGGTATGCTTTTTTTTTTTTTTTTGAGATAAATCAGCAAATAAATGAAATCTTGCCAGACATTCCAGGTGAGCAGCTAAGATGTACTTGAGCTGCTCCACTCATGGGGCAGGCTGAGCATCTATGAGGCTTTCTCTTCCTCAGACATCATTTAAGCTGCTTTTCCAACACTGCTGTGGCCACATATTCCCCAGCACCGGCTATAGCAGCTGCTGACATTTGAGCCTGGATTCCTGGGAGCCCTTGTAGGATCCATCCTCACTGGTATATCAATGCTCTCCCATGGCTTGAGGCAGAGAAGATTTCCTTGCCTGTGGCTTCATCAATCTTCTGTTAAAATGACCTTGTTTCTTAGTGGGCACCTGCAAAGTTTACATATTTTTCCCCTGCATTGTTTTTTCTTTTGTTGCTCTTTTTTCTTTTCTTTTTTCTCTTTTTTTAAAAAAAAATCTGTAGAAATCCAATATGAAAACATAAGAACTTTTTATTTTATGTGGCAGCAGTTTCTGTTTGCTTTTGGATTCTGCTGTTTGGGGACTGCTCTCTTATTATTTTTATTTTAGAAGAAACACAGCACACAGCTGCTATTGCATGCTATTGCATGCCAAGCATTAATAAGGCATCATTGTCAATAGCGCTATTAAATTTTTGCTTAGCCAACGCCAAGTGACACAACCTATTTAGCGCCAGCAAAAGTTCTGAGAAGAAATGAGCTATCATCCCTATGGGAAGTTGGGTGAATCTGTGTTCCCTGATGCATGCATTGAGATCAAGGTCGGTTGCATTTTGCTCTAGAGCTTTTGCGCCTTTCCTATCTCCTCAGTGGTTTCATTTGTGTCTATGCAGGATGGATGACATTCAGCTGTGCAAAGAAATCAGCCGACTGAAAAAGGAACTTCAAAAACTCATAGCCCTTCCAGGTAAGGCTCTGTAAAGTTTCAGAAAGCTGCATGCTGCCTTTGCAGTCAGCAAAAGATTTCTGTGAAATCTCCCATTCCTGGAGACACAAGTGGTGCCTGCATGAACAACAAGAAATATGGTTCCTAAAATCCGACTTGAGAACTTTCTTAGGAGCTTGTCTGCTTGCAGTGCTGCCTCCTCTGAGGAGGACCATGGGTCTGATATATCAGGAGGAAGGGGGATGGTTGTGTTAGGTGGAGATGAATGTGGACGTGGTGCGACCTGTGTGCCCACCAAGGAAGACCCCCAAATGAGCCCAGAGAGAGGAAGAGGACATTTTCATACTGCACCATGAAGGGACTTCTTTGGAAGTTGTAGGAGGGCAGATGCCTTCAAAGGCCTGAAATACTCAAAAAGCAATAGGCAGGTGCAGGGACATACTGGACTCCCAGTCAGTCACAGCCAGAGTAGGATAAGTGCTAGAGGCACACCTTGGCACGGGGATTTGGCGATGTCCCTGACAATTAATTCTGCACTCAGGTTGTAGAAAAGACTCGAACAGCTAGGGACAACATGTGCAAAAGCTTCAGCTGGGAGGAAATGCTGCTTTTTTTCCCTCCATTGCCATGACCGGTGATTCATGATGTCCCTGTAGCAGCCAACAAACCACATTTCTCTGTTCACAGCCTGTGGAGGGTCAAAACTAGGCTTTCTAGAAGATCCCTATCAGCCAAAACATTCAAATAAAAGTACACAGAAAAGTGTTCAGGATTTCAGAGATGACGAGCAGGAAAGATTTTCCCCTGAGCTGTCTCCTTGACTGTTCCTAAGACTATTCCTCCTCCTAAGATACCCATGTTCACTCCACCTGTAAGGACTTTACCTGTGATTCTAGGACCTGATGGAAGAAGTATGCCTGCTTATTTGTTCCCATGAGTTTGGCCATCCAAGCAGTAAGATCTGGACCCCAGTTATTTCCACAAGTGGAATCTCTCTGAACATCTTGAATTTACGCAGGCCAATGAGTGTTTAGCAGGGCGCAATGCCTCAATGCAAACAGATGGCCAGCTGCACACGTCTGTTTTCCAGAGCATCATCTCAGCTGATAACCTCTTGTAAAGAACCTATCTCAAGAGACGTTCACCCCTTCTAATGCTTTAGTCGTGCTGTGCTCTGTGCTGTGTTTATGAATCATCACCATGCAGATTGAGGTAGGTGAGAGACTGGCTGCTGCTTCATATGCAGGTCTCGGTTGGTTTTGATACAACCTGGCTGCATCCAGAGGAGGCTCAAACTGGAGAAGTAAGGATTGTGGCATAGCTATAGGAGCTGCTTGCAAAGTGTAGACATACATCTCATGTGAGCTTTTACTCCAAAGAGTCTCTAGTTCATAAAAGAAAACTTGACATAAATGTTGGTTGAGAACTGGAACTTCTGGGAGCTTGAGGAAATGTGACTGACTTTCCTTTGCTTTGGCTTTTCATTTCTGGACATTTCAGCATTCTCAGTTTCAGCTGAGAGCAGAAATACTGGTAGAATGCAGGCAGCTTATTTGGTTTTTATAAGTCAAGTCAGACTGTGCCAAAAAAAATGCTGCAAATCGCTAATTTTGGGAGGACACAATAGCAGATTAAAACTTAAAATGGGTATTATTCAGATAAGGACCCAAATGCGTCAGTGCTTACTCAGAGCTCAGCCAGACCTGCAGCTTAAAATCTCACTAGATCAGGTTGCCTTTAATAATTCAGAGGCACATCACAACTATAAGGGACTCTGACATCAGCAAGTTCGAAAAAAAAGGGTGCCAATTTTGTATAGTGTTTATGTTTACTCTTGTATGCTTTAACTTATGAGAGCGGATAGTTAGTTAACTCCCGATAGCTGATACGTTTGTGCACCAACCTGATGGCTCTGATTGTTATGACATCTAAATGACATTGAAAGTGTCCCCTGTTCCCACCAGGGCGATGGGAGCCACTGCACAGAGAGACTATGGCCATGGCCGAGTGACTTTGCATTTACTGTTCATGGGATTCATACCTCGGTTTAGACCTCAGCTTACTCCATGCACAAGATCACTTATCATCCCAATTGTAGGATAAACCTCTGTTGGCTGGGGATGTTTCTAATAACATGATGATAGTGAGAAGTTCCTCCTACTCAGACTCACACAGCAACACCTTAGATCAATATATAACAGGCGTTAAACTAAAAATCAATACATGCTTTTGGTAACTGCTGAGGCAAGATCCAGGCTATGGGTTTGCTCCATACTGTGAATTTCACTGCATTTTTTATTTAGTTGAAGTAAAACTGGAGAATGATCCCTCTTTTGTTGGACTGATTTTAAAGGTGGCTGCTGAATTCAGAAATGGTATTAAGTAGCTGCAGCGCAGACAATCACAGTCTCCACTCGAAGTAGCTCTTCAGTTATCTTTAAAAATCCTTAGATCTGTTTCTATCATTTTCCCATATCTCACCATTATATACCAGTCTGTACAAGGCAGGTCTTATGGTGATATGAGAATTTCCCTGGTCTTTGCGGACTCACTACACAAAGGTTTGTGGCACAGGTGGGTCCCAGAGTGCTAGAGGTAGATGAGTCTTGGGTTCTGGAGGTGCAGGTGACAGCGAAAGGTAGCACATTCAGCGTAGGAACTTAGCAGACACTTGTGGTCATTCTTGTCACTGCGATGGAGAGGACATCAGTGGAAGCTCACAATAGCTTGATAAGTCAGATATACTGAATGAGATTGCAGGGATTGAGTGCAGCAGGGATGAGACCACATAAGGCCAGTGGATCATACTAGTCCTCATGTCTCTGTATGTTTGGGTAAATAAGATGCAGCCTGTTCCCAAAGCACCTGATCGTTTTTGATAATTCCCTCTGTTGGGCACTTGTATCCATGGCTGGACCTGCAGCTGTTTGGAGGACCAAGCTCAGAGGCAGTTAAGCGGAGCCTCTTGAGTCTTGCATAGGTCAGCTCTGTGCCGAGACTATGTGATTGGGAGTGCTAGCTTGGGAGTTGCAGGCTAAACACATCCCAGCTGAAGGACGAATCTGAACTAGCATCTCTTATCTCCATGGAACAAGGGAGCACCTCAGCCTCGAGGGGATGTCCCCTATCAGTGTGTTAAATGTGTTCCCTGTGCTGCAGAGACTGAGAAGTCCAATGAGGAGAAGCAGAAAGAAGAGGAGCTGGTGCAACAGATACACAAGCTGGTGGAAACACGGGATTTCCTGGTGGATGATGTGGAGTTTGAGAGGCTCAGGTAGCATGGTGAACATTAATCCTTTATTTATTTATTTATTTATTTATTTCAGACCAGCTACTGCCTGGCTAGGTCAAGTGGCCTGATCTTTGGTGTGTGCAGTGTGTATAGTAGATTGAAGAACAGATCCCATAGCTGGAACGTGCTCGTAAAGGCATTATCTGCACACTCCACTCTTTAATCTGGATCACCATCCAAAGTGATTCATATGCAACTCAGATGGCATATGTTTGGCCTCCTAAAGCAGGAGCAACAGGTATAAGTAAGGAGGGTCCATCCCGTTCCCTGAGTAGTTCCTGCTTAAGTGAGAAAACCAAGGGTGCCCAATGCCCTCTCTGCCACTATGGGGTCTCCCAGGGTGCTTCCAGACTAAGTCTTGGAATCAATGCTACACAGTGAGGTACTGAGCAGTCCCAAACCACTGATCCAGGCTTTCTGCATGTGCAGGTGGAGGTTGCTGTGCCAGTCACACTCAGGCCATGCTTTCTGAATGCTGTGGACTAGACACATCCTCCCAGAGAAGACCTGAGCGTCTGACATATTCACATGACTCTAGAAAGAGAGGTTGAAGAGGCTAAGACAGTTGTTGACTCTGGAGATAGATAATGGAGAGAATGGCATGGCTACTTGACCAGCTGTGTCTGGCCCAAGAAATGTTTACAAAGCAGGATTTTATGAAAAACCTCATGCAATTCAACAAGGCCAAGTGCAAGGTTCTGCACCTGGGGAGGAATAACCCCAGACACCAGTACAGGCTGGGGACTGACCTTCTGGAGAGCAGCTCTGCAGAGAGCGACCTGAGCGTCATGGTGGACGACAAGGTGACCATGAGGCAGCAGTTGCCCTTGTGGCCAAGAAGGCCAATGGGATCCTGGGCTGCATTAAGAAGAGCATCTCCAGCAGGTCGAGGGAGGGGATCCAGCCCCTCTATTCAGCCCTGGTGAGGCCACATCTGGAGTACTGTGTCCAGTTCTGGGCCCCACAGTACAAGAGGGATGTGGAGCTGCTGGAAAGAGTCGAGCGCAGGGCCACAAGGATGATCAGGGGCCTGGAACATCTGCCCTGTGAGGAGAGGCTGAGGGAGCTGGGCCTGTTCAGCCTGGAGAAGAGAAGGCTGAGAGGGGACCTGAGCAGTGCCTAGAAGTACCTCAAGGGAGGCCGTGAGGAGGATGGTGCTGGCCTCTTTTCACTGGTGGCCATCGACAGAACTAGAGGTAATGGCCACAAACTGAAGCACCAAAAGTTCCACATGAACTTAAGGAAAAATTTCTTAACAGTGAGGGTGACAGAGCGCTGGAACAGGCTGCCCAGAGAGGTTGTGGAGTCTCCTTCTCTGGAGATCTTCAAAACCCGCTTGGACGCAGTCCTGTGCCACGTGCTCTAGGTGACCCTGCGTGTGCAGGGGGGTTGGACTAGATGAGCTCTAGAGGTCCCTTCCAACCTTAAGCATTTCATGATTCTATGAGGAAGGGATGAGGAAATAGCCATCCAGTGTGGTGGATCCATCTGCAAAATACGGTTCACTTGTGAGCATGTGTTAAAACCTCCCTCTGCAAAGACGCTGCTTTGCCTCCTCCCAAGAATGGGAACTTCTGTTGCAGGTGCTGTCAGCTCTGGAGGGCTCCAATTCAGCCCTCTCAGAGTGATACAGGGGCTTTCACTTTTGCAGACCATTAGATCATTCAATTCCTTGCTCTTGTCTCTCCAAATAGCACTATGGTGGATATACAGTCACAGAACAACGTGGCTTGGCCAGAAGTTGCTCTTCTGGCTTCCAGTCTGTGCTATCATGCCTCACTGGATGCTCCTGGATACCTCACTGTTCCTTTCCTGAGTGGTTAATAAATCTCCTTTATCACAGGGAAAAGGAAGAAGACAAGGAAATGGCAGAGTTCCTGCAAAGTAAGCTCTCCAAAAGCTACCTCCAGAAAGCAAGTAGGTGGTTGATGAGTTTTATTCCCTGCATAAATCCCCTCTGGCAGTTTCCCCACTTCACTAAGTTGTCTGTCCCCTTAATTTTGTTGTTCTCTGTGGGCTATTCTGCCTGATGGGCATCTGCTGGTGGTGGAGGGTGTTAGGAAATGGCTAGAGGTGCTGGTGCTCAAGAGCATGTAGTGGAAACATCCCACATCCCAGATTGGTATGGATTCTGTGCTTCCACAACTCTCCTGACACTTCCACACAGCATGTCCTACGAGAACTGGTAGGTAGATATCCTTTCATATCGTAGGTACTTCATCTGACTCTTTCTAACCATCTCCTTATGTCTCATCACTGTTAGCTGAGATGAGTTATGGTATACCACCCACTCCTTGTCTAGTCCCTTTTCTTTGTGCCTCCAGAATTCCTGAAGGAATACATCTTGGGTAGTGTGGGAGGCATTTCCAGTCCCCTGTGTGTCCTGCCTTAGGGACACCTGGGAAGCACACCTGGTGATGGGCATCATGATGGCAGAAGCTCATCCCCAGCTTTGAATTCAAGGAGGGGCAGCATCCCAGCACTGAAAGGCCTCTAAGAAGAAGCAATGGGCCTGTGCCCTTGTCACCAAGCAGATGCTGACCCTGAAATAAATGGTGCCTCTTTCCATAGCTCCTGTCAAAGAGAAGAAAATGACTTCCAGGGAGCAACAAACATCTGCACCGTACATGACCAAAACAGGCCTCACCCTGCTCAAGGAGTGCTGTGGCTTCACCTGCTCCATTATGTAGGCAGCCCCCAGCTCCTCTGCACAGGAGATGATCATGGTAACATGCATGTCCTGGGAAGCCAGGCTGGGTGAGAGGGGCTTCCTCACGGTACAGAAACTCCCAAGTTCCCATGTAAATGGGTGAGCATCCACCTTTCTAGTGCCTGGGCTTCACTCAGGAGGAGATGAGAATGGCTAAATCTGAGAGCTGGGTCCTGGCTGACAACACATGTGGTCTCCTGGGAAGGATATGCCTCATCCTTCAATATTGCTATGAGTCTTCCATTGTGGAAGGTGGCCTGACACACAAGTGTCAATGTCATTGGCATTGGACACTCTGCAAAGCAGGTTTAGACCTCCAGCTACTGCAGGGGGTGGGATGCACCAAGGGGATCCCATGGTCACAAACTTGTTTTGCTATCTCTTGCCTTTCCTCACCAGGTCTCCAGGCAGAGTCCACAATCGGCTCTCCGCCGAGAGTTTCAACTTCCTGTCATTGCGCGTGCTTCCCACTGCAGCACCAACACCGAGGAGACTTTCCAAGCAGGCTGATGCAAGCTTGGATGGTGGCATGTTTTCCTTGTGCCACATCACTGGTCTTCTGCTTCATGACATCAACAAACACCGAATTCTACCCAAGCTCAGCTTGGAAGAGGCATGTGCAGCAGTGTCAAGCAAGGCCATGACAAAGAGGATCGATGTGATTCTTCACCTGAACAGAGTAATAAAACAAGCACTGGGAGCTAATGTTCAGAGAACATCGTACTCCACCATCCGAAAAATGCTATGGCCATGGATGAGTTCTCATCCTTGGCCCTTGTATCATCTTGTTGCGTGTCTTTTTTTGGATGCTTTGTGAGGAATTTTGTTGTTTGCGCCTGTTTTAATGCAAGGTACTGAATGGTTCTGGATAAAGCTGTGGAAAGTAGGAAGGACAGTCTCAACAGGCAGCTGAATGAATTTTTTGTGACTGCTGTGTTGAAGGGTGGATGGATGAATTGGTCCCCACCTCACTGCTACCAGCTCCAGATCAGGAGAAAAAAGGGAAAGTTAGAGGAAAAGGGAAAATGAGAGAAATTCAGGAGAAGAATAGGGCAAAGTGCAGAGGGAAGTGAAAAACAAGCAGGAGACTAAAATATGACAGGGAAATGAGAGATATTGTCACTGCCAGAACTGTACCAAGTCTTGTCCTCCAGTTTCCCAGCCAACATGAAGCTTGGGGCTTCATGAGCTGGGTGTAAAACACTGTGTGAAAGATGAATGCACCCCAAGATGTTGCAGTCTATGTTGTCTCATCTGAGCACCTGTGTCATGATGGCACAGCTGGGGCTGGTAATGCCTGTTTTGATAGAACTAGGGCTCTCTAGCTGTCTGTGAAGCTCTTGACCTGCTTATCCTTCTGTCCTTTAGGGTGGTACAGTTTCACTGCTGTCTTGGGGTGGCCTCCCATTTGGGTGGCTTGCCAAGAGCTCCGTTTGTCCTCTGGCCAAAATGCAGAGATGCTCAACTTATTTCTGTTGCAACTTGCAGTAGTGATGTGTTCCTGCCTGGGTCCAGTGTGCAGGTCAGCAGGTCACATCCAATATGGCTCTTTTCATTGCACTTTCTGCTATTTGTGCACTTGCTAGCGCATTCATCCTCATAAAACACAGCACAAGGGAGATCCTTCCTTGTGTAACACTAGAAGCAGATATGAGTTCCTTTTGTATTTCTTTAGGAGCACTTCTGTAAGACCCTGTATGTAAGACCCATTTCCTTTTCCTTCCTGAGCAATCTCCTCGCCAAATGGTTTTTATTAGCAGTCAGAAAAGTCCACAAACTTTAAAACAGTCCCTCTGTACACTCACAGGACCAGGTATGAGGCTCAAGTCAGTTAACATGGTGCCTGGTCATCTCCAGCAAACTTGACCTTGCTCTAGGTCATGTCACTTCTGAGCTGACCTTAGTGGTCTTGGTCTGGAGCCTGCCTTCATTTTCTGTTGTGCATTATTAGTGACCTGTGGCATCCTGCAGCCACCCTTTTCCTAATTCTGGTGCTCTCCTTGCTTTAGAGCACCTTCATAGATGTCTGGAGGAAGGGTTGGAAAGCACTGTAGATAGCAGAGGTAAAATAAGTGACAGAGAGCTCCCCTCTGCTTCACCAGCCTATATAACAGAGGTGTGCTTCCATGCTGCAGAACATATCTAAAGCTGTTGCCCATGCAGGAGTGGTGGGTAGTGTTGCAGGCCGTGATCTGGCCTGAATGTGGTGGGACAGATTGGATTCCTCTTAATCCTCGTTCTTCTAGACATTGTCGAGTGACTGCTTTTCGCTGTCACTCTGCAGTTACCCACATGGTGCAGAATGGGTGTTTGTTTTGATCAATACAGATCAGTGGTTGAAGACCTAAAGGACCCTTCCCGTTCTTGCCGTTCCCAGGATCAAATTGGGGAGGATAAATAACTGAACCAGTTTGCTTAGTTGGACCAAGAGGGAGACAAAACAAAGATTCAAAACTTTCTCTCCAAGCTGATCCCTACCTCCATCCTTCAAGGCCTAGGTTTCAGCTGCTGGAACAATGCTTGAGTAGGCAGCAAGGATAGGTGAGGAGGAAATGGTGAAAATCCTGACCTGCTCTGTACTGTGTTTTCCAGTCGTATTTGTGTAGCTAGTCATGAAGAAGGAGACAGGCTGCTGTTCTGATCCTATTCAGCCTGTATTTTAACTGTCAGCAAAGGTGCACAGCAAACATGAGAAACACTCTAGTATTTATTTCAAACCAAACAAATAAATGTCTGTTGGAAGCCTGTCTCTTAGATATTTCTCCTATCCGGGACCTTTGCAGTGAGGTGTCTCATACTGTGTCAGAACAGGATGGTTAAGGTGAAAAGAAAGATCTCAAAACAAGCTCCCAAAACAAGATCCTGAAAAGCAAGTCAGGATTTGGGGGATTCCTGGTATTGCAGGAGCACAAACCAGTTCCTGCTTCTGCAATGAGATATATAACCTGTACCTTTCTGGTAGCTGGCCTGACATTTCTCTTTTGGGTCAGGCTGAAAAATCTTTGGAAATGCGGGAAACTACCTCTCTGGGTTGATCTTCTTTAAGGCCTAGAGAAAACACCCAACTGTTTGAATTTATTTGATCATTGATATCAGTCTTTTTTCTCCTTGCCAGGCCTCAGTGGTACCATTTATAAATGATTTCTGGCACATCCAATGTTTTCTACATATGGAATTTTGCTTGATGGAGCTCTGAAGAGATCTGCCTCTTAACATCTCTCCTCTTGACTCCCATGTCATGACCACTACCAAGTCCCAAGTAAATGCTAATTAATTCTTAAAGGGGTTAACAAGTCAGCCATGCTTTCCCAAGTTGCTGCTGAAGAGAGAAGTTGTTGCTAGCACAAGTCGGTCCACATCTGCTTGCAGAGTGTTTAGTGGAGGGAGGTGGCACTGTAGGGGATCTGGAGCCGACCCGTGCCTCTCCATACAGTCACGGTCTGCACCAGAGCCCTCCTTGCCGTGTGAATGCCTGGCATGTCCCACCACTCTGGCCTGCGCGCTGGCAGAAATTCCACCATCCATGCTGCAGCTGAGCAACTCCGTGGGCCAGCTCACAGAGCAGAAAGAACTGTCATTGCTAGTGCCTGCCCACACTGATGGAATAACAGAATAAATGTTGACAGAGTCCAGATTATACCAATAAAAACATTTCAATGTGCTGGCAATTTTCCCTCGAAAAGAGGCAAAACAGACTGTAGGTTGATCCAATACTTTAATCATCTCCACCAAGAGAAAAAACCTTAGAAGGAATCTTAATTCCTCTGTGACACATTCACCAACACCTGGGATCCGTGAAAGTCTCAGTGAGACACACTCTCTCCCGAGTGAATTTTCTCTTCCTTCTGCTTCTGTGTGCTTGATCTCATGGAGCAGCAACAAAGGCCTCGATCCAGGCCAGCGTGAGTGGTGGAAGCACATTTGTGAGGCAAAGACTCCCAGATCCAGCCCCCATACAGCAGACTGCTCTCTCTGAGGGAGCTGCCATCAGAGAGGATTTCTCCCTGCAAGGCTCAGTTCTGGGGCTGAGTGGTGAGTCACTTCATACACAAAGAGGTATGCATTTGCTCCTCATGCAAAATCAATTTTCAGGGGTCTCAAGTGCTCCGCTCTACTTGTCTCTCAAGGCTACTCCTGCAGTCTCAGCACTGCTGAAGAGCACAACTAGGCTGAATTAGTCTACTCTCTGAGGAAGGATGCCTTGGCATGGCCATAGGAAGGAGCTGCCCCAGTTGGGAATTGAAGCAAGTCCTTCCTACGCAGAGTTGCTGCAGATCCATAGGCCTTATTTAGGGTCTTAATCAAAGGCAAGGGAAAGCCTCCCATTTACCCAATCTTTTCCCCAAGTTTTTTGTTTCAGTAAGCATCCCCCTACAGCCCTCAGTTCCTGTCCCTAAACCATCCCTTCACTGATGTGAAAACACGGTCCAGACCACAGCAGTGATTACATAGACGCTTATATAGGACATTAATCTGGGGTCATGGTCTGAGAAATAATAGATCTCTTTGCAAATGCCAGAAGCCTGGGCCTTTCAGACTCTTGCAAGGAAGTTTTAATGTCAGGGCCTCTGTGCTCCCATGGGCCCTTTAAGCCCTTCTCACCTCCTAAGGGTCAGGTTGCATGTGGTTAAGGCCAACCCTCATGCAACACAGCTGGGATCAGACTGATAAGATGTGGGGTGTAGTTGTGTGAGGAGAGGCTGTGAAGAGCTTTCCTCAGAGCTTACTTCTCTTTACTTGGCAGCTGCTTTTATGCTCAGGCTATGGCATTGATCCTTGCCTTGCAGGCAAGCCTGTGCCCAGCCTTATACTGTGCTGATTCTCACCTAGCCTTCCTGACTTGACATTTTGGCTAGATCTTAGATCTGCCTCATTGCTACAGGCTAGTGTGGTAACCACTGGACTTTAACCAAGCATGGTCATGGATCTGCTCTCCCATTCTTGCTTCTGTACCATGGGACTGCATCCTGTTGTTGAGAACATTGCCTGCCTGCCTTGTTGTCACCTTAGCTCTTTTCCTTTAAGGAGCAGCCCACTCTAGCTCCTCTCTGTTAGTTATTATCTCTTCTTTATTGATTAAACATAATATAACCGTGAAAGTGTAGGCACATGGTGGATGCATAAAGTTATAACTACTTCTACTTTTCCTCACCAGCGCAAATGCAAACTGCCACTCAACTCCTACTGCTTTAGGGATCTATTCAGAAAAAACACTGCATGTTTTGGCCCACACTACATTTACATGTCAAGGTTTCAAAAAGAAATGAGCTCTCCTTCCACATATATTAACTGAAAAAGAATTACTGCCCTTTTCTCTCAAAAGGAGGCTTTTCACTGTGTTTTTCTTCTGTAGCAGTATCGCCCTGAGGACATGGCCAGGGTGATTTTCTGATGATGCATGGTAACTCACTAAGCTTCAAAGACATAAAATGAACTGGAGCTCAGGACGCTTGGGCTTTCAGGATAAGGTCTGACCTAAAATACTGTATTTCTACAGTGCATGTACCACATGTATGGATTTGAACTTTTCCTGAAGTTGCATTAGCCAAATCCACCTCTCTGGACTCAACACAGGAGTAACTGCTGGACAGGCAGGAGCAAGAACATATCAGTATTGATCTCTTGCCCTCAAAATCTGCAGGCTCAGACCACTGGGTGCTTGATCCATTGGCCTGGACTCTATGCCATCTCTTCAGTGTCATTTTTAGTGTTGTTGCTTTTATCAAAAGTTAACACCCATTATGAATAGATAAATGTTTAGTGCAATAAATAGCCTTGGTAAGTTCATCCTTCATCTCTGCCTACTTTCTACACTTTTCCTACACTTTTTGGTACACAAGCTGTGATTCTGCAGGGAAAACCACAAGGATAAACAAATAAGGTTTCAAAGATGTGCTGTTGGGAAATCTCTGAAGCACAGTCCCCTACCCCGCTGTGATTTCCCTCTGCAATATCTTAGTCCTTACACTGGATGGGAGGCCAACGGGTGAATATTAGGACTAATGCCCACCCAAGATGCTGTCTCAGCCTGCCCTTGCTACCTTGCATGCTTTGCTTGCATGCTGTCTCCCCTCAGCCAGAATCCCATTTGCCAGAGAATGCACATTGCCATGTCCCTCTGCATCGAAGCTGTGTGATGGAGCTGACCTGATGCATGTCTCCCAGTAAATGAAGAAGTGCCTTAAAATATATTTTTATTTTTAATAGTATGAAACTTCACTGACACAACCTGTTCTGGAGTCTACAACACCCTTATGATTCTCTCTCCTTCCCTTGCCTTTCTCTCCCTGCTGAACTGGGCAAGTGGGCTTGTCCCACACAGCTCTTCAAAGTGGAACTGCTTGCTGGTAGCTAAGTGTAGTTGCTTGCTGGCGGCTAAGATAGTCCTTCCTTTTCACCTCCATACAGATGTCTGTGAGGTCTTGGATAAACTGTTGAATCTAGAGTGGGCAAGTGAGATGTTAAAGCTCAGATGACTGACGAATGTCTCTTACTGTAGGGACAAGAGCAGGAGGCAGAGTATTTATTAGCCCCCTCCAATGACAAATTTCACCAACTGAAATGAGCAAGAGGATAAGGCATCTGGCTTACTGGATCAGTGCTGCTGGAAGGGGCTATTGTGGGTAAATCTTGGCCATGGTTTGATTTTCAGCCTCTGCCCCAGCCTTCTTGGCTTCCATTCCTGGTGCCTGCATAGGGACCCACACCCTGCTCTGTGTCCATTGGCAAGATTGGGTTTCCTAGTATCCTCTACCCACATAGAGATTTCCACATGAAAGGAAAGGTGCCTGCTGGGCACCTTGTTTCCTCTGGGGTCTCTCTACCCTTTGGACAACTGGGGCTCATTACTGTTCCCTTTGCTGCTCAGGGAGAAGGGGGTGGCCTGCTTCTACCATGTCCAGCTGTCTGTGGGTGTCCTCCACTGGTACATTTAGGTTCTCTTTCAGCTGCTTGCTCACACACTGGAAGAGGTTGAGGGTAGCCATCTTGATGGTGCCCAGCATGAGGGTTTTCTCAGCAGCTGTGTTCTGGATGTGGGCCCAGTGAGACTCCTGTAAGGAAACATGCAACATGTGAACACAGCACAACAAAGATACTGCTTCAGCACTCCTCTGGAGGTGCTCATGCTCAACTCATGGTGGAAGCAGCTCCAGAAAACCACTCCATTAGAAGCCAGTTGGAGAGAAGGCAGTGCTAAAATCCATCCTGCAGATATGGAGCAGACAGAACTATGGATGAGCTAACATTTGGAAAGGACAGGAGAACTGATGTCTTCTCTATGGTGATTTGTTCTGAAATGTCCTTGAATACATGTCTAAGGATGTTTCTAAACACTGAGCAGGGGCTATGGAGTTACATGCCTCAGTATAGCAGAGGTACAGCTGAATGCATGTCTGTGCCCCTTTGGATGGGATAGGGAGGACAGGAAAAGGATGAGTCCAAGTGGGCAGGTGCTGTGCAGAGTAGAAAAATGAATAATAATAAAAATTCACAAAACTAATTTCACTCTGAGGTTTAAACAAAGAATGGTGGAGACCCTAGGATGTGACACATTGAAGCCCAATCATGGGGATGATGCTGCAAGGAACAGTAAATGAAAATGAATGTGGCCAGGTTAGATGGCATGTGGTGTAGATTTGTGCTGAGGTAGACCTCCCCAAAGGCTAGATAGCTTCTCTCTGTTGGGTGAACTCAGTGTGATTGCAAGCATGGAAGGAAAGGAAGAAGCCTGGCCTCATGAGGGATTTGTTTTAACTCATGGCATAATGTGCTCCTGACCTGGTCTGTCATTCTTCATCCTGGAATCACTTAGCGAAACAAAAACAGATATTTTTCTCCTATTACAAGGGCTGTAGCTGGGCCTTGCTATGCCCCAGAGGAAAAGGGGCAAGCCATCAGCTGGTCTTGGAAGCCAGGTTATAGCAATGTCCCCCTGCCCTTCCATGTTTCCTCACCCAAATGAGCACATCACTGTGAGCCTGGTCAAAACGTGTCTGGAGCTGTGCCAGTTCATTGTTGTATTGCAGGATCTTGTCTTCTTTCTCCTCAGTGTATTGGGCCAGGAGCACTTTGGCTTTCTCAATCATCTCCATGCGTGTCTGTGCTGACTGCAGCAGGTCCTCGTGCATCCTCACCAGTGTTTTGTGGCGCCCAATGACTTCTCGAATCTCCTCAAACTGCAGCACAGACCCTCTGGAGTTAGCAATCATTCTGCCCTCCTTTTACCATGGTGGCAAAGTCTCATACTGTTGACCACCCTGCCTTGGTGAAGGATACCTCTCCCTGAGAAGATTTTCTTTTTGATGGGAAACTATCACCTCCCATTGGTTTGTGAGCATTACCACATTCCAGGCATCATCTTGCCAACCCATGTCATTGGTCCCATGGCTGTCACTGCCATAAGCATGGGGAGGTGTCACACCAGCGGAGCAGTGCTCTTCTACAGCACGCGTTATGAGCACCACTGCAACTGCCAGTGCTGAGTGCCCCGATGTAATACAGGGGCTAGCTGGGCAGTAAAAGTGATGCTCAAAGCAATGCCCAGGTGTCTTTGTACAGGGGACAGTTTTTCAGATGTCAGTCAGGGTTCCCATTACAAAGCCATACTTCACTTCTACCTCACTATCAATGTGACATGAAACTGATGCAAAAGGGGCCCCATTCTCCTCATCCCTGTGCTCTTTTCTCTTTTAACACATTTTTTCCTGTATTTCTTTTCAAGACTTCACCTACTTTCCTGGTTTATCTCCCTTGATTCTAGTTCCTTTGTTTCTGTCTGGTTGCAGAGAATCTCGTCCCATCCCATTTCCGTGTTAAGCGAACACTATGATTCCCCTGGTCCTCTATATGAGCCCCTTCCTGAGGCCATGATCCATCTCTATCACATCAAAACTCACCTCTGAGACTTTCACCACATCCTCCAGGTACTTGTTGAAGATGGAGTACTTCTGTAGAGCATTGTAGATTTTCTGATGTTTGTTTTTCAGGACTTCGAGTTCCCTCCTAGCCCTCAAAAGCTCCTTCTCCCTCTGAATCTTCAGCTCTCTTTCCTTACTTGCTTTCTTTAGTGCTCGGATTCGCTTCTCATCGTTTTCCTGGTGATGTTCCCCACCATCAACACACACACACAGACACACACACACACATGCACATGTTGAACTCCATCTAGACAGAGGTGCACTGAGACTTTACCATAGCGGAGCCAAGGAAGGGTGGGAAACTGTTACACATCAGGGTCATGGTAGCTGAGCTGAGATGGGCCAGCTGTACCTGTATGAACTTCTCAAATTTCTGTGTGTAAGCTTTCAGCTGAGCCTCCTTGGCTTGGAGATCCCTCCACCGACAGTTTATGGCTTCCATCCTCACCTTGAAGGCCTGTCAGTGTTGCGAGAACAAGACATGGCTGCTCAGTAGGCGGCTGGTCGTCTGCATGCTGCTACCCTCCACATCAGCATCAAATGCTGGTCAAAGATGCAACTCATTCCACCCATGCCCAGAAACATTCCCGTCTTTCTCACCTCTTCCTCTGCATCCAGAGCTTTTTGAATCATTCTGGCCTGTTTTTTCTTCTGCTGAAGGCGAACGGATGGAGACAGAGAGTCTTCCTCTGTCTGTTTGAATTTCCTGCCACAAAAGTTTTCTCCGGGTTAAACACTGGGCCTGGTGCTCCCTGCACCTTGGGAGGGTGTTGGGTAGCTCTGCTCCATCAGACCACACTGGACCTGCCTGGGGCTCAATCTCATTATGTGTTTCTCTCCCACTCAGAGTGGTCTCCAATACAGCAGGGATCCCACCGATAGAGTGTGATGAGGGATGAGCAGGTGTTGAGGAGAGGAACATGCATGGGTATGCAGGACAAGGGGAGAATGAAGTGGTGGAGATGGGAATGATGGGGAAAGGAGAGATGGAGACAATAAAAGATCATGGGAGAAGATGAAGAAGTATGGAGAAGCTCCCTCACGTGAGCAATGGCAGGAGATTCTTTTTGTAGTGCATGCAGAAATATGCCGACAGGTCCTCATTGTCCATGGTGGCCATTGCTCCAGCCAACAAATGGGCCTGGAGAACTCAGGTCATCCCAGTGATGTCCTTGTCCTGAGTCAGCCCAAGAGCTTCCTTGAAAGCCTGGAGGCTTGGCAGAGTGTGGGAGATGTAGTCAGGAAGCGGATGCGTCTCTGACGTCCTCCTGCCTCTGCCTTTCCAGGGCCTCCCCCTCGTTCTGCCAGTGGCCACAGTTGGAATGGGGAGCTGGGGCCGTTGGAAGATGCTTGGGCGGTTACCTGGCAACCTCCCTGCTCTAAGCCCAGGGATACTCCCCAGCTCCCGCTGCGGGGACTGACCACTGCATCTGGAGCCCTTACCTCCCTCCACGGCTGGCAGAGTGCCCAGCTCCCTGAGATGCCCCATGCTGGAGGAGCACAGGTCCTGCTGCTCATAGGCTTGGGCTGTGGGGTGACCCTGCTGCCACAAAGGGTCCCACCAGCAAGGAGGGCAGTGTCTGGACAAGAGCCATTTTTGGCCAAGCTGGGATGCTGTGCAGCTTGGGAAGGACTCGCATGTCCTGTGGGCTTAGGGGATTGCTTCTGGCTGATATTTCTCACCCCTTTGCCTCCACAAGGAACCTCTTTAAGGCCCAAATGCTTTATCATTAAGGTGGATAGGTGACATTCCCTTTCCCTTCCTCTGTGTTTATCAAATCAACCCCTGCTTCCTGTGATGGGAAATTCTCTGTGCTGGGGCTAGTCCACTCCTCTGCCTGGAGGAAAGCTGAGCAAGGATGAGACTAGACTCAGTATTTCACAGTTGTGGCAGTGATTGCAGGCAGCTTTTTTTCTTTCGTGTTCCTAATCTCTGCTTGCTGCTTTTATCTGCACACCAAGGCTTTATCTCTGCTTCTTTGTCAAATGCTTTCTCCCTCAATAGGCTGTGCATTAAAAAAAAAATTCTTTCTATTATGCTCTCCATAGCAACTGCATCAGCTTGCCATGAATAAATTACCTCTGACCTGACACTCCTTATTAGAATATAGAAAATGCCATTTCTGAGTCATAGCCATCCAGCAGGAACCTTTTCTGTTCATCCCTTAGGTGCATCCCCCATGTTCTCACTCTTTGAAGGAACCTACCTTTTTTTTGTTTGCTTTGCTTTAAATCTCCTCTGCTTTTGAGAGACCCTAGAGCAAGGAAGGCTGATGGAAAGCCAGCACAGACTTTCCCAAAGAAGCTCCTAATAGTCTAAAATGTACTTAGCCATAGCTGATTGCTCCAGATCAGACTGGGATCTTTACTGGCCAGATTGAAAGGCCAGATTTTTTTCCTGGAACTTTTTATCAACTGCTAGGTCCCCAAAGTAGGTGCTTAAGGGAGAATATTAGCTTTTCTCCATGGAGAGTAACTTCCAGGTCTTAGTGAGTCCAAAAAGCTTCTGAGAATCCAAATGTGGGATGATCTTCACTGAATCCCAAGGGCTTTTAAGGGGAAAGGTTCTGGGATAAAAGCGGTTCCTACATGGAGCATTGGCCTGAGCCTCTCTGGAGTTGAGGGAGCTCCTTCCCTCCAGGAGGGTCTGCTCCAGGAGTCTGTCTAGCCTGAGATATGTTCAATTTGCCAAAAGCATTTGAATTTTCTCTGGGACAGTGTGAGCATGGCCCAGGAGAGGGAGCACTTACTAAACAAGTGTGCAGTCCTGGCTGTCACCCAAGGACTCTCCTGTCTGTAACCGATCCTTGATGTAATGGGCCTGGCTGTCACTCGCATCCCCATCTCCTGTCCTCTTTCCTGGCATAATGAGGCAGCCTTTCTGAGGTGAGGCAGATTTCTGGCCCTTCTGCAGCTGTACATCCTTATTCCCATCCCAGCCTGCCCACACAATGTGAATCCTATTGATGCTGATGGTGAAGTAGGATAAATTTATTGATCTCTGAGGGGGAAGAAGTGGGGGAACCTTAGTCACTGCTGAGTGTCTCTCCCCTCACCACTGTGATCCCCTGCTGTACTTCTCTGAGTCATCCAGCACAGCAAGATTTTGGCTTAACCCATGGAAAACCAAAGCTGTTGGAGATCCCCACTTAACCTGGAAACTTCAGCTTCTCTTCAACAATCCAGACTCTATCCTGTGGGAGGGAAGATGGTTTTGCTCTCCAGGAGTCTTGATGAAATAGGGATTTGTTTCCTAACATCTCTTTCTGCATCCCAGTCTGAAGCATGGGACGGGAGGAGGCTCAGATTTGGAGGTTAATATAAGCAGTATCAGGAGAAGGATCTAAGAAGTAGATTGCACAAGATATCAGTAAATGACACCCTACCACATGGTTGTGTCATTCCATAAAATATCCCTGTTATATTTATGAAAAACAAAGTGAACACACACTGCCTGTGTGTTTATGTAGGAACTTCTGAGGCCTGAGATCCGGGAGTCATGGGATTACATGAAACTCTTCAATCTCCACTAAGCAGATATTTCTAGTTAAAGAGATAGCCTCTGAAGACTCACAGCCCTGAAGGCTAGTGGATAACAAGTCAAGAAGTGGTATTTTGTAACTGTATGAGTTTTGCATAGTTCTTTTTTTTTTTCATCTCTAAGACTTGAATCATGGGTTTTGCAAGTTTAGCAGTTATTCTTCCCAAAATTTCCATCAGTTTTGTGGTGATTCCCACAATCCTGCTTCAGTAATCTTGAGCAGAGCCACCTGCTCTTCCCTCCTGTGTCAACAGGAGAGGCTTCTTGGTTTCCCTGAATTTTAATTCTCTCTGCTGTTGTGGTGTGTTTCTGCATGCATCACCCTCCACTGTCACGTCAATGGACTTGTCATCTAGTCTCTCTTGCAAAAAGTTACCATTTTCCAATTTATTTGGGTTGTAAAAAGGGAATATACTGGTAAACCCACTAAGAATTAGCATCCAACTGCATAGGTTTTGTTGGAAAAGGCTGTTTCACACCTTGCGGCTGTGCATGGTGGTTCAGCTTCTTGTTCCCATCATGCTGTGGTCCGTCATGTTTAAAAGAGGTGGTGAAACAAGACGGTGACATTTGCTGTCAGCTCTCAGAGCAAACGAACCACAGCCCAGATACCTTGGTGAAGAAGAACTAAAAAGGAACACTCCTTTTTATTGGAGAAGAATAATTCAACAGAGGTATCCAGGGTATTTCCGTCTCCTAAAACCTCATTTGCTGAGTCAATTTTTATAATGAAAGAGAACAAAAAGGACAATTTGCTCTTTTGTGCATGGAGTATTCCGTAAAGCCAAAAATAAGGACAATGCAGCAAGCATAAGAAAAAAACTATAACTCAGACTCCAGTCATTCCTGTGGCAGGAATTATTGTTGGACCATGCTAAAATGTGCTTGTTCATTTGCACAGAGAAAGAGCAGACCCTATCTGATGAGGAGGATGTGACATCTGGAGGAGGGGTGAGGTTGCTTCCAGCCTTCAGGTGTTTCCTACTCTCCAACTTTGAGAACTGGTTCTAGGGCCTACATCTCTGGACACAAAAGCAAAGTGACAACAGATATCTACTATTCTCAGAAATGGTGTGCCACTCCTTTTTCCTCCCAAAGTGCACCATAAATGCATTCCCACTATATGATAGAGTATGTTCACAGATCTGGCTGGGACAGATGCTGCTGATGCTGCAAACTGTCCTTATCCTGTTGATTTCAATCTAGGGTCTGGGTGGTGTCTGTGAAAGGCATGTTTAAAGATCGTTATCAAACCTCTTGGTAGATTCATTCAATGGAGACATCTTCAAGGGACAAGTCACTCCTTTGGAGCTTGTGGGAGAGAAAAATCTCCTAGGGAATAACACATATGACCGCTTTAGGCTGAATTCCTCTCTGGAAGCTCCTGTTCCTCTCCATGGACTTTTCAGGGCACCTACCATGAACAACTCACATCCATTACTCTCACAGTATTCAGCACGAGTCAAGCAGGCTTCATCTCTCATCTATCCTGAGAGCTCTTTTTAACATACAAATCAACATACAAATCATACAACTCCCCTTGCCAGGGGTTGTTGCATCCAAAGGACTTCCAGCAAACACCTATCCTGCAACAAGAATCTCCCATAGCCTCCTCTTTTGCCCCTCAGCACATACGGTTGTAGAGAAAACCTCTCCCTGGAGAAAACAAATGGGAAACAAGGAGGGGAAAAGCATGCTTGGGACACATCTCGGAGCAAGGAGGAACATTTCTTGCCCTTCAGTGACCATGATGCCTGCACATCTAGGCAACAGCTTTGGAAACTCAAGGTTTCAACTAGAGTGGACAGACACACACAGGACATGCTACCGGTCACGGCAGCATCTAGGCCAACCCTAAAGGGCCACAAAACACCAAGGCCAATTCTCCAGCTCTTCCACTCAGTTCTAGTCCCCCTAAAGCCTTGAAGCAGGCATGTCTTTGATACAGCCATTTACAGCCCTGCTCAAGGTTGGTTCCTGCCTTGACAAAGCAGGGAGCTCACAAGGCCAGCTCCAAATCTAATCCAAACTCTTACTGCAGCACGGTTCAGACTCAGAAGCAAGATCACGTCTGTCCTTTGGCATGAATTTTGTCACCAAATCACAGATGTGCATGTCAGGCTACTTCTACAAGCTAAGAGGCTCCACTGCTTCTCTCAGATGCTGAGAAGGAAACAATTCTGTCTGCAGCAGGAGTTTATTTGAGTGCCAAAAAAAGCAGGCAAGCGTATTTCCATACTCCTTTGTTTTGTATTGTCTTATCCTTAGTTGAGTGCCAATGATGATCAAAGTCAATGATACTACTAGCATATTGCAACTGTACCACCCAAATCATGAGTGAAAATATAGTCTGGATACTGGGGACAGAGCCCCTGACAGCCTCTCTTGAATCGTTCTTGCATCCTTACAGTGGTCTAAGGGGGATGAGTTTTGATGAACGTGTTAAGATGCCTTAATCCAGCAGTGCTGCCTGGAGACACAGCTTGGCCATGTCATCCTCAGCTGCTCATCTCCAGCCCTTCCCACCCCTCCGTGTGCTGACACAAATGTCTGCCCTGGAGCAGAGGGCGGAACCAATTGCCTGAAAAACGATGTGATCAAAATAAAAGGGTCATGTTTAACCTGGACCACTGCCAGAGCCCATTCACCACTCGGGCAGATGAACATTTCCAGTAGAAAAGTGTGTAGGTAATACCTGGGGAGCAGAGCTGCCTTAATTGATCCAATATAACTCTGGTGACAGGTTGATAATTTTTCCCTTTTTGGCCTTGTGGATGGGTTTGTCCCTCTCACCATCATCCTCCTCTTCTTTCCACCATCTTCACAAGCTCTCCCAGAACCCTTGTGCTTGGACATATCCTATGCTCTTTAATCCAACCTCTCTTCTTCTGTCTTGGATTCTCATTTCCTGCTTCATTAAATGCCTTTTTAAAATGAAGACCAAAACTAGAAAAAGAAGCCACCAAACTCTTCCATGTTCCCTGTATCTTCCCTTATTTGTTCTTCCCCGATCAGCAGTGAACTAAATCTCTTCATCTTTCTCTGTGCAGATGTTCTTAGTTCTGCTTGCCGTGTCCTCCTCATGCAGCAGCATCACCTTTTCCAACCACAGCCGCATCCACTTCAGGTTCAGCCTTGCTCATGTGCTCTTCTCTCTTTGATGTACCTGTGTTCAAGGGCTCGTGCATCCCTCCATGTCTCTCCAGACATGTCCTGTACCTCCTCTGTCCTAGTATCATTGACACTGAAAATGAAGAGCACCTTCACTCTTCAGTATGTCTGATACATAGGACGCAAAAATCCTCACTGCAGATCCAGAAAAATGAGGAGCTGATGCCCTCCCCAGGCTCTCTGAAAAATAGCAGAGAACTTGAACAGCAAGGAGGAAATGGGCAGCCAGGGAGAACACCAGACACAGGAGGTATCTGAGGCTGAGGAAACCCTGTGGGTCAATGCCGAGCCAGCAGGAAAGCTCCTCCGGTGCTGCTGGGACAGAGTCATGTGCTGATCTGCCATGGAAGATCTCAGGGAAGACGTGGTGGCCAATGTGCAGATACTGTGCTTAATGCTGCGATCGTGTGTGTGGGGATGCAGGTGTTCTCAGCATCAGTTTCCTGTAATTTATTCTTTTCCGTCATGCAGTTCTGGGTCTCAGGCAACCCTCAGCATCTTGTAGACACCCCGCAGCACTGCTGATGCTCTTGAGAAAGCACTGTCAGAGCAATGCTGCTCTTCAGAGACATGCAGCTCCTTTTGCACAGACTGATCTAACCTTGTATCAAGAAGTCCATGAACTGGAAATGCCTGGTGACATATTCTTGAAAATGCCCTGAAATGACTGCTCAGTTCATAGACTCTTCCCTGGACTACTGACCCTGTCTGAGTTGGGGTGCAAGACAAGATAGCTCATCAGTCTGACCCAGGATAGTTATTCCTAAGTACATATCAGGCCTATCTGTTCCTCTTCCTTTTCATCTGCTGAAGACATGAACCCAGGAGCACAGGACTGAAATTTGTACAAGCAGGATACAGATAATAGCTCCCACAACAATGTTTTTCATTAGCTATTAAGGGCTCCACTGGAGCATTTAAAAAGGGAAGGACCTCCAGGGTGATGCTAGTGTGGAGTTTTCATCCTTTTTAAAGATGTACAAAGTGGTCCTTTTTGGAAAGCAAGTATACAGCTGAAAGTCTATTAAGGCAGTTTTATGGGAGCTCACACAGAGAACACAGATTAATTAGTTGGCAGCATTGCTAATGATCACCACACTGAGGTGTGCTGGGAAATGCACAGCTCTGAGGTCTTTGAGCTGGGTCTGAAGGGCAGAGCATAGTCTCTCCCTCACCCTCTGCCACAAAGCAGTGTGGCACATCCGAGCCCAGCGCCTAGTTTGCATTTGCGGTGGGAGCACATTCCCATGTTCTCCCTCCCTGCGGCCCCCAAGCCCTGCTCCATCACTGCCCTGCCCTGCTTCAGTAGTCCCATTTGTGTCAGGATGGAGTTGTGTGGCCTCAAAATGAGCCCCAGCTCATCCCAGTCTCATGCTGAAGCTGATTTTCGTCCTGGCTCCCAGGGAATGGAGTGCAGAGCATGAGGGCCGTGCTCCCTGGTTCATCCCATCTGAGCATCCCTGGAGCAGGGAGACAAAATGCAGGAAGTCCTTGGTGAATCATCCCTCTATCCATCCTCTCAGGATCTTTGCTGAGTTTGTGGAGCTTGTCTGATGTTATTTATGTGTTTCAGACTCTTTTTGGCTACAGCAGCCTTGGGAGCTGGGTCCCATGGAGCCCCTTTCAAGCAGGCAGCCAGAACTGCAAGAACACCAAGGCCTTTGCCAGCAGCTGCCTCCATGTTTCTGATCCTTGTGCATGTAAATAAACCATAGGCCATACTCAAAGCCACAAACCCTGGATGCTAGCCATAGGCTCCATCAGGCTCTTTGGCTCTTTTTCCTGCTTGGCCTTTGCCCCTTAGGAGAGCTGACGTGTCTGAGAGACCCAAGCACTTGAAATCTGCCCCAGTAAAAAGTTTCCCATGTCAGGGAGCCAAGAGAAATGAAATGGACAGGGCAGTCCTGGGATCATCCATCTCTGAGCACTTGACCTGAGCCTGACAGGCAAGTGCAGGGCTGGGGAGAAACCTAGGCCAGTCGGTCAGATGGGATGTGCATGCGAGCGGGCTGGGGGAGGCCAGGGAAGAATGAGAGCCCAGCCCGTGCCCAGCATCCATTCTTCCCAAGCACATCCTTTCTATCACCACCACTCTGAGATAGAGTTAGCCTGGTCAAAGCATTGCAGGGACAGCAGGGTTGGGGATGTCTGTGTCCCTCATCCTCTGAAAAGCGAGGGCTGGGGTGGTAAACTGACCACTGCCAGCACCGGGTGAGCAGGAGGCAGGGACGTGTTCACAGTCCTCTGGTCTCGCTGTGACCCTTGTACAGTGCTGTCCTAAGGCTGTCGAGTGTGGGACTAGATGTGGCCTGGGTGTCATTTGCAGGGTGCTTTGCTGTGGGCCTTGCAAATCCAATCTGGTCACCCTCTTGCTACAAGGGGTCGAGAGCAAGCCCATGAGGCACCCAGGGTGATGTGTGGGTCTGCTTGGGGAAGCTGGGGTGAGTGCAAGGAGGTGCCGTCTTGTTTTCCACAGAGTTCATCTTGTCCCCTGAATCATGGCAAGGAAATTCAAACTATGCAAAGGGGCAAAAAGTTCAGAACAAGCCCAAGTCCCCAGCCGGCCATAAAAGTCTGGCCAAGATGAGGCAAAGCAAAAACTAATCACTTAGGCAAGTAACATACCCTAAAGAGTACAGCATATCCTGGAAACAGTGTCCGCTCACTCCTGCCACCGAGATGAGTTGCAGTCCATGACCCAAGAGATGATTCCCTGCATGGGAAGTGCAGCTCCTAGGGCAGTGCAGGTGCCCCAGATCCCTGCTCTCCTCGTAGCACCCCTGGTCAAGATTAGGCTAAGGCCAGGCACAAAAATAGTGTATCCAAAATCTTGTGCTGAGGGGCAGCCCAATCCTGTGCCTGTCACTGTTTTATTCAGCCGAGGAGCGTCTCCTAGCTCTTAAACTCCTATGTCCATGTCCTGGGCTTGGTCCTTACTGACCAGTCCTGAGGCAGAAACCTTTCTAGCTGCTTGGCATGCTGTGGATGCCTTAAGGATTAGGAAATCAGGAAATTACCTTTCCCAAAAGATTATGCATTTGTGTATAGCTTTCCATCTTCTATCAGCAATGGGTGGCCTGCAAAAAGGGAGCAACGGGGAGCAACAGGGAGAAGCCTGCTGCTGTGCTGGACCCTTCTCCATGGCTCTAGGACCACTCACCAATTCCTCTTCTTATTTACTTACAGCTGCTGATAGCAAATGGGCTTTCCAGACTGGAAATCTCCAGTTTTACAAAGTGGAAGAACGCACGGAAACCTGCCACAAGGGGCTGTGAGCAATAGAAATGCTTCTCAGAGGCTCGTTTGCTCATGTTCTGCCTACCCCAACTGCCTGCAGCAGGAGAGAAGGGATCTGCCACAGCCACAAGAGGACCCAGTTGAAGGGAGCTGGTGAGTCCCTCCTGCTCTCTGTGGGGAAAAGCTGCTCCCAGGGCCATGAGCTGGCCATGGGCCTTAGCATGTATGATACACAGACCCAGAGCTCCATCCAAACAGCACAGTGGTCCATGGCAAAGCAGAAACAAAGGCTCTGCACATCCAAGGCCTAGCTGTGAACATCCACTCCCCTTTTCCTCCCTCCCATCCATGGTTGTCTCCTTGTGCTAGCTTGCTGAGCCCTTTCATCAGCCCCGGGTGCTGAACTCCTCAGCTTGGAAACAGGGATCTGCCCAGTTCACTCCACCACTTCTTGATCCTCACAAGAGACTTCATCCCACAGAAAGATCTCCCAGACCCCCTTAATACTTCCAGTGATCCTGCAATGCAGGCCAAGAAAGGATTCTTTTAGGGATGAAGGGCAGGATGAGCAAGGCTCATGTCCCACTCCACCTTTAAATGGAAGAGGAGACCTGCCTGGTGCAGCTGCATGCGGCCGTCTGGGGATGCCTGGCTGCAAGCCCGGGCAGCACGCCCAGGCCAGCAGGTCCCCCAAAGCAACCTTTGGCCACTCCGGGATGTTAGGCACATACCAGGGTGGGACCTCGTGTGCACTGAGGCTGAGGAGAAGAAATCCAGCCCTTCCCTGGCCATGCAGGCTGCCAGGGCCCATACAGAGGTCAGAGATAGAAAGGGTGCAAGAATTCACAAGAAGAATGTGTTTTTTGTTTGATTTTTTTGGTCATATGTCCTGAGTTGTGGCTAAATCCTGTTTCCAAAGCACTGAGTATGTTGCAAGAGCCGTAAGTAACTCATGTACGGAAGGAGGCAGGGAAAAACCCATAACACATTCCTGTGTCCCCTGAGCTGTCAGCTCTTTGTGCCTTCTGACTGCCTCCAACTCTGGAGGAATTGCTTCAGGAATGTGTGGCTGGACTGGGTCTGGGACCTAGGAGCCCTGGGGTATGTGGTGCCCACTGGATTGACCAACCTCTCCCTTGCACCTTAAGGAATAGACCCACAGTTTGACCAGAGTCCATTCCAACTTGAGATCTCCCTGGCATCATTCCCAGATTGGGGCAAAACAGTTCGGATCCTGCAGATCTTTTAACAAATTCCCACTGATATTTGGGGTCCATCTGGAGACAGGTTAAGGCGTTCTCCCATTTTCAGAAAGTGCTGAGCAAAAATGCCTGAAAAAAGCAGCTCCACTGTAATATCTCCAGCCACAAACCCCCATCCTACCCAGAACTCACCTTAAGGTCCCTGCCACCAAACCAGAAGCAGACAGAGGAAGTCCTTAGACCTGAGAGTTTGATCCTGTGTGCACTCTGCTTTCTGCACTGAGAACCTGCTCTGAGGGTGAATGGGAACAGAAAGAACTGAAGGCTATTATGTTTGTAAGCAGAGATATTGCTTATAAGTTTGAATCAATGTTCCTACTTCCCCGGGGACGCCCGTAGTGACACTTAAACTACACTTTTTGTTGGAAGGGGACCAAACAACCAGCAGGATGGGAGCCAGGCCGAGGCCCACGTGGGAAGGGGGCCACGCTGCCAGGCTGGCCCGCAGTTGCATGCTGCAAGGCTCCAGGGAGACACAGAACTGTGCCCATGGCAGGAAATAGCTGCTCCCTCTGTCCCGTGGCTTTCTCTGGCTTTGTGTCGTCTCAAGGGCAGGAGCCTAAATAGAGACTGAGCCTTTGTTTTGGAAGAAGATTGAGCAAGAGGAGCTCAGACTCAATGGTGAACCTGATACGGCTGCTGCACCCAGCGCTGCCCTCTTCCTGCAGCTGTCCTTGGGCCCTCATGAGGTGAAACAACAGCCTCAGTTCAGTCTCTGCCAACCGCATCCGCACTGGAGGGTCTCGACCACTTGGCACCGCCAGCTCCTTGCTGGCATCTTGTTTGGACAGCTGAAGCCAACAGCCCTCCCTCTGCTGCTGTGAGCTGCTTCCATGCTGCTGTGGCTTGCACACAGAGGTGGTGATAGCACATCCCCACCAAACACAGCCAGCTCCTTGGAGGCCTTCAGGCGCATGTCCTTGGGTGTGCAGTCCCCACCACTGGACCCTGATGGAGCCTGGAGCAGGGCACTATGGTTTGGTTCGTGCTGCTTTAGTCTTCCCTGTAGGGCAGCCATGAGATGGAGGCAGGCTGTGAAGAGCTTTGTGAGCTGGAGAGGGCAGGGTCTGCTTTGACTGTGCTTTCCCAGGAACAGGAATACACATTGTTTGAAGAGTGAGTTGGAAGAAAAGGTCCAGAGATACCAACCTGAGCATCTGCAGCATGCAGAACCATGGAGCACCCAACCTCCCACACCAAGATAGCTCTCACCCACAGGCTGCATGCACAGGGACCGGTGCTGCTCAGCACTGTGTCCCACTCTATTGAGGGGTCTGTTTGGGAGAAACACACTGGAGTAAAAAACAGCCTGAACTAGGACTCCCTCAAAGCCACTTGTGAGGTCTCGAGCCGGTGACAGCTTCTGTGGATCAGGTGTCTGGGTCTTCTGTAACTCTCCAGGGTCATTCCCCATGGCATGAGAGATGCTTTAGTCAAACCACCCTAAGTGTGCCAGGACACACACCTCTGCTGGGTTTCTCAACTGTCTCTTTCCTGAAGGATTAAGCATTTGCACGCACAGGACACTACGCTCTCCGGGCTGCAGGTCTGTCCTGGTTGGGATGGCCACGTGTGGTATGGACACGCGTGGTCAGCACAGCCTCAATGAGCTATAAAGCAACGTGCTAGTGTTCTGTCTGCCCACCTCTGGCATTCCTAGCCACAAATGATCAGCTTTGCATTCACAGATGTCTTTCCTGGGGCACACGTGTGGGATTCCTGCTCAGGCTGGTAGCCCTGCACTGGCCCCGCAGACCATTGCAAGGCATAGGGCAGCCCCATGGCTCCTGTGTCATGCGTCCTAACATCCTCCTCTGGCCTGTTATGCAGAAAACCTATTAAAAATAACTCAGGAAGCAAGAAACTCTGCTCAGGGCCTTGTTTCCCTCAAGCTGCCAGAAATCTTGCAATGAATCATAGGATTTTCCCAGCACAGCACTCCCGCTGCCAGACCACAGTGCTTTGCTTTTGCCTTTTGTGTCTTATGGCTGATTATTTCCCTCCTGTTTGTTTAGCTGTGGCCTTTGCTTTGGAATTACCCCCTCTTTTTGTCATGGACACATCATTGGTGTGTTCCCACTGCCCTGAGCCCCCCGTCTCCCTTCCTTGAATGTATATTTGCACGGCTGAAGGTGGAAAATGACAGCAGGGAAACAGAAGCTATGCCCATTGGCATGGAGGTCTGGTTTTTAGTGGCCAGTGTGGGGACAGGCGTCAGATGTGTCCACTTTTGGTGTTTATCCTTGGGATCTCTCTATCTTTCCCTGAATTAGAGGCATCTGGGGACATCCTGCAGATCCAGCTTAGTGTGTCTGACAAGACCACAGCAAGATGCCCCACTTGAGATACATCTCTTGATCTTCATCTTCGTCTCAGTCTCAGCTCTACAATCCCACATATACAGAACAGGTCCCTTGCAATAGAGGGGACAGCACTTCCTTGACTGATAGGAAGGATCCTACTGGGTTGTGTGTCACCACTTGGCACTAAAGGACAGAGCAGTCTCTGCTATTGCACTTCTGCTGTCCTGCATCGCCTGCTGGGATCCCAGAGGCAGTGTGGAGACAGAGAGGGACCCAAGAGATTTGGGCACATCTTCTTCCTTCTCCATAAAAAAAAT
>NW_010585131.1:104092-115635 GCF_000705375.1 Tinamus guttatus
ATCAGCAAACTTGCTGAGGGAGCACTCTGTCCCTTCATCCAGGTCATTGATGAATAAATTGAACAGGACTGGACCAAGGACTCCTGCCCACCCTGCCTGACTTCTTACTCATAGGGATCCTGTGCTTGGAGAGATCAGTGCTTGAATACTAACCAACTCTCACTCTCTTGGGCCCCCCTTCCTTCTAGAGATCTAGCCCATGGGATTCTTCCGAGGAGCTCTCTGAAGAGGCCAAAGTTGGCCCTCCTGAAGTCCATGGTTGCAAGGCTACTTACAGCCCTGCTTTCTCCTCCTTGGATCCGGAACTCTACCAACTCATGATCGCTGCAGCCGAGGCTACCCCCCACCTTCACATCTCCAACAAGTCCCTCTCTACTTGTTAGTACAAGGTCCAGTAGCCTACATTTCCTTGTTGGCTCCTCCACAATCTGTGTCAAAAAGTGATCATCAACACACTGCCGAAACCTCCAGGACTGTTTGTGTCTGGCTGTGTTGTCTTGCCAGTTGATATTAAGGTGGTTGAAGTCCCCCATGAGAATCAGGGCCCGTGGTGCCCTCACTGCCTTTCTCTGCAGCAAATAAATTGCATCCCTCCTTCTCCAAAGCTACAGGTTTCCTTTAAGACTCCAAATATTTTTAAGAGCTTTTATCCCATCCTTTCTGCTGCAGCCCAAATTGTTAGCACATCTTTACAGCCCTCACTGCAGCTGTGCAGAGCACGTGGGTTCGGTCTGGGCATCACTATCCTGCCAAGTAATAACACAGCCAGATCCTCAGAGGAACTTAATGAATAAAATCAGCCTGTTTTCTCATGGAGACACTCCCACCACTGAAAGCACCCAGAGTTGTTGGCAGCCTGATTTCTAGCCAAAAACACCCAAGCCACACCATTGTCTTCTCCTTTTCTTTTCCTTAAGTGCAAAACCATTCATTGGGCTAAAGGAGAATTCACACAGAGGGAGGACATGATGGGCAGACGTTGCTTGAAATAATGGGGCTTTGTCATACCCAGAAGTTCACGTTTCACACGGTAGAGAGAGACTTGCAGAAGCGCGAGGCTGGAGCAGGGCTGGGAAGTGCGGTCCCGAGCAGCTCCAAGGGCTGATGTAATAGCAGCCTTGGAGCTGGCTTGCTCGCCACATACCTAATTTTCCCATATAAGGCCAAGGAGAGCAATAATTCTCCTGGCAAGCAGATCAATAAAAACAGATGGTGGGCTTACAATTAGAGATTAAGCACATACCAATCCAGAACAAACACGCCATAAATCATACGTGAAGGAGAGTATTTATAGTTTAGATCGCATTCCTTAATTAATTCAAAATGGCCCAGAAAAAGAAAATAATATATAACTGCTCTTTTCTGCTTTGTTCTTGCCTTGATTTTGCAAAGCTGCATTCTTTTTGTGAGACAAGGGAGAAGAAGGGGATGGGGTGACCACAGGGAATATGTCGGTGAGATGATCCCTGCCCAGCTGCTGGAAGTGGAAGGTGAAGGCTGAGGATCTGGAGGAGCTGAGAAAGGAGAGGTGCAGAGCAGGCAGAAAAGCACTGCTGTGCCAAGGGCTGTGAGCACTGCCCTGGGATTTAAAAAATGTAAATAATGATGCTCTGAGACTAACTCAGGATGATCTGTCTTTGTGCCGGCATCTCCTTAGGCCTCATTAGCTGAAAATGCGACTCCCCGGTCCCCCAGTGGCTGCATCCTGTGGTAGCGCATCCCTCACCAGGCAGGATTCACCTCCTGCAACACCTGTCCCCTATTTGCTGGAAGCCAGCAAGGAGCTCATTGGAGATCCCAGAGCTCCGGGCACCCCTGGGAGTTCCTGAGCCCTGCCTGGGTGCCAAGGGCTGTTTCCAGCCTTCCTAACCCCATCCTGCCTTGTCCTGGTTCAAGCACCCCCTCCACGACTGGTACCATCTCCACAGGCTCAGCAAAAGACTCCCACTAGCACCTGGACCAGGAGCTGCATCAGCCTGGGGCTTGGAGAGTAGGATATCAGCACCTGGCTGCTGGCATGCAAGGGACAACGGGTGGCCTTGCGGTGTCCCCAGGAGATGTCCAATCAATGTCTGCTTCCCCTTAGGGGAGGACAGGGCTAACAGGGCTTTTGACATTTACACGAATGACTAAGGACATGTTTCTCACAGTAATTACCCAATAACTTGTCCTGCTCTCTTAAAACATGGCAGGCTCCTTTTCTCCTGGGACTGCCCAGGGAAGGTGAACACAAAGTAATGGAGAGAAAGACCAAGGCAAACTGTTTAGCTCTGAAAATAGACCTGGGCCTGAAGTGTGGAGAAAGGGTCCAGCATAGAGAAAGCCACCTCTGTGGCTTTATCCCAGACCTCCAGGATATTTAGAAATTGTCATTAATTCTAGTGGCAACAAAGTCCCCAAGGATGTCTCACTGCTACAGCCTGCTTCACTCCGGCAGGAGAGGAGGGAACCAGGAGAGCCATAAGAAAAGAACTTTGGAGCTTGTCCTTCCCGCCGTGTTATATGGAGCACATGGAAGAGGAGATCTGTGAGGAAGGCCGCAGGAGCGCTGGATGTCTAGCACAGGATCGGAGTCTGTGTTTGCTTGCTTTGACCCACAGCTGCACAGAGCATCCCTGTTAGCACTGCATGTGCTGAGGATGCCACCAGCAGCCTTCAAGGATCAATCCTGAGGATCAAAGGGCCCCGACATCACCCCAAGGTCTTGTGCAAACTGCATCCAAACACTTCTGTAATGGTTAAAATCCTCCATTGAACATTACTATCATTGAGGCGTTCCCCTCCCACTCTCCTCCCATGATTTCCCATGTTGCTGCTGTCCCCTTCCATAGGGCACCCTGCCATCTCATTGCATGGATGACAGTGAAACGGGTTGCCAAGGGTTTTGTTTTTACTTCCACGGCCCTGGTTTTGGTGGTTTTGAAGGGAGGTTGCAGACTTGAAGACCTGAGAAGCATTCCCAGCCATGACACACATCTCGTGATAGCGATCACGCTGGCATTCACTGAAAAGCAAGTGTAATCAGCATGCAAAGTAGGCTTTTAGCTGCCCTCTATCATAACCAATCTGTTGACAACCAAGGCTTCTGTAATAAATCAGGAGTTCAGATTATGAAGCAGTAATCACTGTCTCCAAACTGTTCCTGCAATATTCTCAGCAGGCCAGATTCCCCCTATGTTCTGACCCATTTTGCCATCATTTGCATTTCACTATTCACCAACCTCTCTTTTTTGCAAAGTGATTGCAAAAGTTAACACTATCAGTGGAGACTTTTCACCTTTTTACCAAAGGTAAAATTTCCCTGACTCTCACTACAGTTGGGGCACATTCCTGTCAATAAGGGACCTGCCTGACCAGGAGCTGGCGGAACATTACTTCAAGGCAATGGGACCAAAACCAGTCCATGGTTGTACTCACTGCTGTGCAGATGCTTGCTCCAAGGAGCATGTGGTCCAAGAAAAACCACAGTGCATTTTGTAACTGGGAAAGGGATGCCCCAGAAGCTGCCCATGGGGAACTGCTGTCACATGTAGGAATGAAACCAGGTCTACCAAGACCTGGCAGAGACACAGTAGCAGAGGGAGGAGAGATCGAGCTCTCCCGCTGCGGGTGTCAGAGCCTCCAAGCTCCCCTCAGAACCAGGCATCCAGGTTCATGCATGATCAGCACCTTAACCAGTTCCCTGTTCACCTTTCAGTCCTGAGCACCTCAGGCCATACAGAGACAGGTAGGACAAATGAATGCCAATAAATTGAAATCATAAGTTTGCGTTCAGCCCAGACCACACTCCTTTACTTTTGCTGCTGATGGCTACAAGCTGGACACAGAGCCCTTTTTGTGACAAAGAAAGATTTTGTTGCACCCTAAGAGTAAATGCCTGGTGCTGAATGTGTCTCCCAGTCAGATGTTTCCCCATGTCTTTTTATTTATTTATTTATTTTGCCCCCTCTCATGAGCATCATCCCACAGTCATGTCACTCCGAGACCTCAGAGAACCTCAGGTACATTAACAGCCCTGGTAGCAAGGCCATCAGCAGACGTGGGGCTCGGAACACCACCAGGGTCCAGCACCTCTTCCACTTGTTCATGGGGAGCCAGCTCTACTATCTGTCTGCTTTCATCTAGTATTAAATCACCTCAGGAATCCTCCTCTAGCAGTTAGTTAGCTTCCTCCTCCCTCCTGAAAAAAAAAAAAAAAAAAAAAAAAGCTATTTTGTCAGTAAATGTGATAAAAATCTCCCCTTTATCTAGATTCAAGGAGAAGCTAAGCAAAACATTTACACAAGCCTCATGGTATTGCACTCACTGGGGCTTTCATTGTGTCCCAATTGCAGCAGGTCCCCTTGAGCATCGTCCCAGCCCCGAGGGGAAATCCCAGCGCCTGGGAGCCTCTCATGTTTCCCACAATGGTGGCTTTCCTGGGCTCAGCATCCTACCCTGCACTACCTGCTGCAAGGAGACACCTCTGCCACTCACCGAAAGCCTTTTGCATCTGCGGGAGCGGGGCTGGGCAGTGCGGGTGCTCACTCATCTGCCTGGCTTGGAGCAATTAAAAGCAGCACATTAAAACCTGCTGGTGCATGCAGTCCCGGGCAGGACAGAGCATCCCCAGCCAACTCAAGTGCTGCCTGCCTGGCTGCACGTGGGTAGCCTGGTCCAAGCTGCCCAGCCAGCTGCGGATCTGCTTTGGCACATCCCAAAGCCTGAAGCTGCCTTACAGTGATGAGCCTCATCCTGTCTTGCTCATGGCATGCGGACACCCAGCAGCTAGCACCTATGGGGATGTCAAAATTTCACCTTACAGCTTCCCTTAGGTAGACACAGGAGAGGCTTTCCACTTTTGTTCACACTGCAAGATCCAGAGTGGTGGAAAGAGCAATACTGCTTTGCTAGAGGCACTTAGCCTCCTACAGTCTGACACCTCTCCATCCATCCCACCTGCTCTGACACTGCTTCATTCATCCTACTTGCTCTGCATTTGCTCCATCCATCCCACCTGGTCTCACTGCACCCAATGATCTGGCTGCTTCCACCAGCTGTGGTTCTTGCCAGAGACCTCCCAGCAAAGAAACCATTGCTCTGGCTTCCCCTTCTTGGATTTTCAGAAGTGCTTGGTTGTTTCTCTGGGTCATCCTTCCAGAAAAAGCAAATGTGGACTGTCCCTGCAATGGCCTCCAGATGGACACTGTTGTCCCCACTGAGAGATGTTTTGGGGGCAGCAATAGCAAATCCTGACCGAGATCAGGCTGAGATTTTGGTTTTCATTTGTCAGTGAATTCATGCATGTTTGTGCCCACCACAGTGTCCACCCCTGATAATGTACATCAGCAGATGGCAACTGGCCTTGCTGGGATTAGTCTGTGATTTCACTGTGTGGATTGCAGTATGGTTCCTCATTTTGCACACATTTATGAGGCTGCAGTAATGGAGATGAGATGGTACGTCTCTAATTCCACCTTTCGCTGCAATTTGTTTAAACATATTTGCACTGATGTGTGGCTCAGCCCCTGCTTGGCCAGGTAAGCCACATCTGCCAGAAATGCATTTCATTTGCATGTGGCAGATCTGGGAAGGCTGTTTTAGGCAAGAGAGAATGGATGTTTATAACAAGGACACATTTTTGTTTTGTTTTTCTAGACAGCACAAAGAAATCTGTGCTACTTTGCTCCAGGAGATAAGCTTTTCCTGTGCCATTGTTACAGGCCTTTTTTTCCCTTGATGTACTCTATTTCTGACATATTCAATAAGCCTTAACATCCTTCTCTATCTCAATGTTCACTGAAGGCCAATTTTGGACATTTTACTTTTGGCCTTTATCTTAGCTTTTCCAATGCTGAAGTGATACCATATATCCTCTAGGCCTTATTTTTTTTCTCTTATGAATCACCAACCTCTAAACAAGATCCTATTAGTTATAAAGAGCCTCTGTTAAACAGCTACCAGTGCTGGGCTAATAACACCAGGACTCCCTGCTACCTTCTCTCCAGCAGTAGCTCTGGCACTCACAGTCTGCATCCTGCTGGAGTCTAGACAAGCTGCTTTTATGCAATGGAGAAATATTAGTTCAAGCTCTGGACTTTGCTCCTCCACATTTTTATCAAATGCTTTGGAGGGGGATTTGAAACCACTAAATCTTCTCCCGTTAGCAGCCCATTTGCAGGTGCAGGAGGTATTTCTACAGTCTTGTGGGGGTTGTTTGTCAAGCAGGTTTCACCAATATTGGTTTCCTGTAAATGAAGACATGAAATATTCTTGCTGTATTCTCCTCCCACTAGGGTTTTGGCACCCCAGTGTAAGTCATGCTCTCTGCTTTCCTACCACACTGCTGCAGAGAAGGATGTCCATATCCTCACGGGGCCTCACTGCCTCATTGCCCGTGGAGGCATTTGGCCCTTTTGCCAGCAGAACAAATGGGTTTGAACTGGACATGGAGAAATTCTCACTGGAAAGTTAAAGGAGGTCCCAGCTGTCAGGACAGAGAGGACCTGGCAAGCACCATAGTAAGACAAAAATACTAAGTATGTGGATGTCTCAGATCTGCCATCAATCTTGCTGGAGGTAAAGAGCTTTGTCACCAAAACTTGATCTGGTTTTAGCTGGAGACATTGCCTCCCTGTGGGCCCGCGTGGTCCCTGAGCATCGCTCACACTATTCTTTACATGTGATGGCTGTAGTGATAGGGATACTGTGAGCCCCTTTGAGTCCCTTCACCCCAAGCTGGATCCCTACAAGTGGGATCCCTGCCTCACGCCAGGGTCCCCATCTCCAACTCTTGTGATGGGACAGCAGATACCTCATGACCTAGGAGGTCCCTTCCAGTCTTATGCTCTTCTGTAGTTTTGTGCTTGTATCAGAACTTCTGGGGCAAGGGACAGGTTTAATTAACTTCTGAGGGAGCCTTGTGCCTTGTGTCTGCTGCACATCCTTGTGTTTCAAACCAGTAGACTAGAAATATGGCTCCCAAGAGTGCTTACCACACAAGGCTCTTTGTGTATTTTCCTCATCAGACAGGGCTGCTGCCATATCCCCATCTTTATCCTTTACACCTTCTTGAAATAGCTTCTTACTCTGGCACATTATTTCCATTGTGAAGATTTATTCTGTTATCTTTGTAATTTTGATTTAGCCTTAGCCCAGCAGCTCTAGCTGCTTTAAAGGTGGCTCATTCCAATGAATCACGTTCCTCTATGGTTTCTTTCCAACTCAAAACATCACCTATATTAAACTCAGTTCCCCCAACACCATTAGAAGCTGTTTTCTTTTTCTTTGCCACCTCCAAGAGCCGCCTGCCACCCAAATGGCAATGAGGTCAGTGTATCCTATAGGAGATCTCATTGCATGTGGAAGTTGCTCTGGTTTTTCCAAGTGTACCTGCCAGAGCCCTGCTAATGCATGAAACGTGAAAATACTTGGCATGAGTCACCCCTCCTAGATTTTTTCCCCTTGAAAGCAGTGGAAATATTCCTCCTACATGCTTAGTTTTTCAGGTCTGGGTGTGAGTGGAGAGTTATGTCAGCTGCTTTCCTGCCGTGATCACCACACACATCCACCCTTGCGTGGGTGTCCAAGCGACACATCGCCTGGCTCCTCACTTAGCCCTTCCTAGGGGGACTGTCTGCGTCACCACTGGGCTATTCTACCTCTTTGCACAGAACTGGGTGTTCCTCTGTTCTGGGAAAGATGTCTACAAACCTTTCCTTTATAATTGCAGTATCTTCCCTCTCCATCTAGCAAATGTCCTACTGCGAAATCTTAGTTCTTATCACATTTAATTGACTTACAGGTACTGTTCTTCTTCATAATGCTCTCAGTTGTTTATTTTTTCTTGGAAAAAAACACCTGAAAGACAATTAATCACCATTCATATGGGCTTCATTTAAAGTGCCCCGCAATGCCCAAATTCAGAGACAGCTGAACCTTCTTCCTTGGGCCTCCTCCCTTACAGTCGTTCACAGTTACTCCCAGGCTGGGAGAGCCTGGTCCACCTGGAGTGAGAAGTGAGAATATTTGCTCCCCCAGGGACAACTACGAGGGCCAGATTTTTGCCCCAGTTTCTCACACAGTCTCATTTCATGCTGGGGGCTTCCGTTTTGCCTCCTAGACAGACTATAAGACTGACTCTCAGCCCCAGCCTGATCGTTACTTTCTTGACTTTGCTTAGAAGCATCTCCCACTTGTCTCATTTGCCTGCAGAGCGCAGGATACCCCAGACTTCTGCAGGAGCTTTGTTGTTGACTTTCGCTGAGTTATATGACACCTGCTAAGTGTCAAGTGCCAAAATCAGGCTGCCTCTGGCTCTTCCTTCCTGCTGGTTTCCATCGCTTGCAGACCACAGAAGGAAGCAGTGTTTAGACTTCCCAACAGCCTCTGTGCTCACAGGTTTTCTCCTCCTGCACTTTATCTGCTCAATTCTTCCACTCAAAGTATTTTCTTTGCTTGTTTTCTCCTGATCCGTAGGGCACCTGGCAGCCTCAGAGCTAAGGCTTGTGCCAGAGAGCTGCTTTGGCCTGATGGCTCTTCTCCAGTCGCTGGTGCCATGTAACCAGAGAGCATCTCCAGCAGCTGGGAGAGCCTGGGCACTGCACCCAGCAGCCCTTGTCTGGAGATGGTGCTCAGCAGTATGGACATCCCTACAGCATTACAGCAGGGCCAAACTGGCTCATCCTGGATACCCGTTACACTCTGGCCTCATCCACTCACCTGGCTCAGACCCAAGGTCCCTTGGCCACATCCTGCAGAGCAAATGGTGCTGACCCTGCCCTGCCCCTCGGATGCATGGAAGATTGGTTGGATCTTTCCCAACCCCATCCCTGCCTCTTGGCAGCTGCGGAGTGGCCAGCAGGGTCACCCCAGTGAGCAGCCTTTGGCCCTAGAAACAGCTCCAGATGGGGCCTGACGAAGAGTCAGCAGAGATTCCTAGACAAGCTCCCATGTTGCAATGAAACCACTCATGGAAAGGAAAGCAGCAGTGCTTTTACTGTCAACCAGATGCTTGCTATGGCCCGCAGGGTGGAAGAGAGCTGGAAAAATAAACTTTTCTCCCTGCACACATCTCCTGGCCGCTGGGAGGATGCTGTCCCCCCAGGACCAAACCTGCCTCAGTGACCCGAGATGCGTGCCAGACAAGCTCCGCTCCACGGCTGTCACATAAGTATATGTCCCCAGGCACCAGATGCACCTCCCAAGTGGCAACTTAGAAGGCCACAGGCACAAACAGCTTTGCCTAATTTTGGGAATGTTTGAAATAATGGATTTTCAAGGGCTGAGAAGGGGCGGAATGTGAGGGAGAGAGGAATTCCTTGGAAACCTAGGAACATGGCCAGAAAACCACAAATCCCAGAAAGATGAATAGGAGAAAGAGAGAACAAGTGCAAAAAAGTTATAAGACCTGGTCCACCAGTAAATACGAACATGTCTAGAAAAAAAAAAGATGATAGGCAGGTAAGACAGCTGCCCTCCCTGCCCATGGTAGAGCTCCTTAGCAAGGAGAGGCCAGAACAGCACCATAACATGTGAGGAAAAACCTCTGGGGACCCTCCTTCCCAAGGACACTCATTTCATCCAGGCTCAACCTTTGGGTTTCGGCTCTGTCCCTGCCCTCCCATCTGCCAAAGGTCAGTCAGCTCCTAGAGCCCAGGAGCGCCACTCACCTCCCACGTCTCCCTGTTTAGGGAAGAGTTTCAACTCCTGGTAGACACAAGGCTGCTCCTTCTTAATATATTACAGTTTAACAAGCTTGGACAAAGCAGCTTCAAGTTTCCCTCAGGGAGATCCAGCAAAAGCTGTGATTTACCCCGTTCTGCAGGTAGCACTTCCCAAGGCCCTCACTCAAGTCTTGTGTGAAGTGTCAGCCCCAAATGGTGCCAGAAATGTCCCCCTCTCTGTGGTCACTGAACTGAGTGCGACTCACTGAGCGGCGGGAGAACCACAGCATTTTATAGCGAGGTTGTGCCTTCAGCCAGGACTCCCAAATCCCACCAAAAAATATTCATTACCCTCCAAAATACCGCTGCCATTTTAGAGAAAGAGAGAATGAATCATGGGACAATATGAAGTGGCTTGTCCATATTCATCCTGGAATGGGTCCAGAGCACCCTATGGTGTGGGAATTATGGAGCCCTCCTGATTTTGGAGGTAGGAAATGAAAGGATTTTGCCACCATTTTCAAAGGATTTCCAGTAACAGAGTATTTTTAACAGGGCAGACAGCAGAAACACAGTTGTGTTTTCAAGCCAGAGAATTATTTGAAATCCCTGCTGCCGCTTCCTGATATTTTTCTCACTGATCCTGTCTTGTCTCACATCTCCCAGGATGCACCTGTGCTGCACAGTGAAACACACTCATTACTGACCTGGAACTGGTTATGTTTAGGATCATAAATTTATGCTGCAGGGTCCTTTCAAGTTAACTGTAACTGCCTTGATTATTCCTTTATTTATGTAGAGCGAACGTGGATAGCAGACATGGAGGTGAGGAGGAGTCAGGATGCCTGGCTTCAATTCCTAGCTCTTTAGCTCTGCCATTAACCCTAGACACGACTTAGCAGAAGAAGGCAGTCCGGTGGCTCAGATATTAAACTGGGAGTTAGGAGATCTGCCTCCAGTTCCTGGCTTTGTCTTAAATTCCCTGGGGGATGCCAAGGATTTCAAGCCACTGTGCCAGTCCCATGGCAGCTGGTGGGAACAGACACCTGCTTAAACATAAACCCACACAGCAGCATTTCCAGGATCAGGATGATCCCTCTTGACAGAGATAAGGCCATGGCTCTGACTTCCTAGCATGTGTGTGAGTCTACTTGGGCTGTGCCAGTGCATTGCCTGAACCCAAGTTGTGCTGCTGCTGAGTCCCACCACTTGCCTGTATCCAGCAGGGTTGGACCGAGCACCTTTTGGTTGGGCATCCGGGGCCCCAATCACTGGAAGAGGAAGAACGTGGAGCCACTGGAGCTCTTCCAGGACCATCACACATGAGACTGCAGCTGTATGGAGCAGGACCTTCCCAGCGCTCAAAAAGTGGTTACTACAGGTGAGAAGACCTTGGCCCTCCCTGGCTGCACAACCACATTGCTGCGTGTACACAGTTGTACCCTCACATCCCTGCCAGTCCCAGGCTGGGTATCCTTGGGTATCCTGCACTGCACAGGCAGATCAGCCAGCAGGCTCATCCCACATTAAAGCTGCTGCAAGTAAAACCTGAAAATACAGTTGTCTTGCCAAGCAGCAGCAAGACAACAGCCAAACCAGCCAGGCTTGATAGAAACCGGTCAGGTAGCACTGCTCACCCCAGTTGGGCTGGGAGCAAGGCAACGGGCAGGTTTAGGAACCACTTGCCAAGCTCCTTCCAGATGCCTCTGTGCATCCAAAAGTCCCTTTTGAAGGTACTGGTGAAGGAGCAATGTATGTGACTACTTGTTCCTAGCTTTCAGCGGGACTGACTGCAGCTCCCGGAGACATGGAAAGTGGAGATTCCTTCACATGAGGGCTCTCACTCCTTGAAGTGGTGGTTGCTTGGAGGGGTTCAAAGAAGGTGTAGGAGTTTGGCGG